>QANT01001175.1:0-31070 GCA_003254885.1 Purshia tridentata
CCCCCAACACACCAAACTCTCTTTTGTGTTTCTGAACTAGTAAAATTGGAGATGACAGGTCTGTTGTAGTATGAAACAGAGTATTGTACTATTGTGTAAGTGGTGATGACATCATAGGCATTACTTTTAGAGTCTTGTACAATACTGTATTCTATGTTCTGTGTGAAAAATCATTAACGGATTTTTGTTTCTTTGACTATAGGTACCTTCTGCAAGAGAAAAAGAGAGGAAAAGCTCTGGATTCTGTTGCAAATTTTCACTTACAGAATGGAGCAGTATGTCATTTCACTTTATTTTGCAGAACAGTAAATTTAATTTTCCATATATGGGACCTTATTCATGTTGTATAATATGATGTATTGAGTGAAACGATTTCACTTCAGGAGACTAATAGAATCTATATTTTGTAACTGTTGGTTTGATATGGTTATGATCAGTTTTCTTACTGTGGAGCAGATGGTTGAAAGAATTAATTGGATGGCAGATCGATTGGTGAAAGGCCTTCATCAAAGTGGAGGTATCATGGTGAACTATGTTTACAGGTAACTAAAACCAACCTTTTCTTTTTTTCTCACCACTTCACTAATGAGGAATGTCTGATGGTCCACATCTCTTATAAATTGGATGAGGCTTATCTTTTTATCGACAATTGAATGGTATTATTGGACAATGATTGCAGAGTGGAGAATATTGAAGACTATGCTCAGTCATATTTCAGCACAGGGCATATCCATGTGTCTAATGATCTTTACCATTATGTTGAGGTAATTAGTTGTGTACAGAAGTGATACCTTAATTTTTTATTTACCATTGAACATACCTCATACATTTATGTATAAAAAAGTACACTTGCCCTCCAAACCAATGTGTATTCCTGGATGTCTTTTTGCTAGCAGCCACTGAAGGAACCTCAAGCGACAACAGAATAGCCGTGTTGCGATGCAATGTATGTGCCCATTCTGGTAGTTTGGTTGTTGTTAATAATGGAAAGCAGTCTATTATAATTTTTTGTACCGCATTCATCATAATATAATTGCAAAGTTTCTCGTTTTTTTAATGGTTTTCTTTAACTTTGTTATGAAGCTGTCATAACTCGTGTAATAATATGGAATATTTGTTCACGATTATAACAAAGGGCACCTTATATAACGAAGTAAACTTAATAAGGGACTACATTTTTCTGAAAAAACATTCAAACATGCTTACATTTTCCACTGAACATCAGCAGCGAAATTAGATGTTGCCTTTAGCTATTGAACTGTGGCTTGCTGCATCTTAAATTCTGAATGGTAGTGGCTCTAGTGCAGAACTTGGTCCATGAAACCGTTGTTGTATTATTGAGGTCAATCCGTTGTTGTACATTTATATATCACATTAATTTGACATTTGGAATTTGGATTGGTCACTTCTCACTTTCCCTCACTTTCCACATGACTTATTTCTAACACATAATCTCTCATGAGTCTGGTGTTGGATTCATCCACTTTCTACAAAGAAGGCACACACAACCACCAAATAATAAGAAACATGAAACAAGAAACAAGTAGCTTCAATTATGGGGACCAAATTAAAAAATGTAATAAGTTCCTGACCTTGGAAGCTAATCGCTCTAAGTTGTTCCACTCGAAATCATTTTTACAATATGCAGATCGAACCTGGACAGTAGACACAAATGACATGAAATTCAACTTGACAATGTCAACAAGTTAGTAGACAACAAGCAAAACAAAATAAACATTCGAATCGACCTTCACAAGTGATCAACTGACCTCTAAGATCCTCAAAGCTGCCATGTGGATGCCATATTGATAATAATAATTCCCATGTCCCATGTAATTAATAACAAAATCAGGGCATATTGTCAAAAAAGTCAGCTTGTTGGGTGTGTACAAAGGAAAAATTGTAGTTAGGAGGTTTTCCAAACATGAAAATACCTAGAGCTTTATGCCTTGAAGATTCTCGCATCAAATTGGCACAAAATTCGTCTCCATCATTCAACGAGTGTTTACTCAAAAATTCCATTAGCTCTTCGTATGCCTCCGGATTGTAACTCTGCGCCGTGAATTGACTTGTCAACAATTAACGAATTTGCGCAATAGAAAAACCTCACGTCCGAAACTTAAAGAACGAACCTGAAGCTGTGCAGTGACAATCTTAACTGCAACATAAGTGAAGAAATTATGGAGGTTGTTGGCTGCCTTTGCTTCTGGGGATGCTTCTCCAAATCCTGCATATAAATTTAACAGCTTCCACCTAGTTATTACCAGTTACCACACAGTAAAAAAATCACATATATAGGTGTAGAGACTAGAGAGTGTGAAATTACTGCACTACCCACCAGGGACATACATCTTTTGGCAGTGTATGCGAGTGGGCAGGGAGGTTATTGATCTGCATGGCCTGGAAGGATAAGCTTTTCTGCTTGTGTTGGGTTTTTTGGGGAAGAAAGAAGGGAGCTGAGACAGTGGGAGAAGTGCTGCAGAGGATTCCATGGATGACTAACTGAGAAATAATACTGAACTAGGATTTCTGAAATGAACTGCTTCTGACTTCTTCTGTTCCAAGCCCAAATATTTTGTCCTAGTCAAAAAATATCTTCATGCTCTGGATAGTCCAGGTTCGCTGTCCAAAAATATCTTAAGTCTACGTGGAAAACAAGTGGGAGGCTGGGAGCTTTACATCCATTGTAGTAGTACCCATCAGTCCTTGTATGTTGTCTCAACCTTTTGTGCAATCTCTCCAATAATACTATCAAAACTTAAATAATTTGTATAATGTTGCACAAAATTTGGAACAAATTTGATGAGTTGGGAATGTTGGGGTTGTGGATGAAGTTAATCCCTGCATTAAAAAGGTGACACAACAATCTATAATGTATAAGTGGGTGGTTTACTATTAATAACACCGAAGTCTTTAAGTAAAACTCCACGCCGGAATAGATTCACTCAATTTACTAACATAAAACTTGAAATATAAGGACAGTAGATCCATTGGCCTCATACAAACCCAATTTAGTAGATCCGAAGAACTTAGAACCACTGGCCTGCCTGCCCCAACTTATAACAATTTAGTTTGAAAATGAAGGTTGCTCTTGTCCTCTACTTGAAGCCAAAAGAATTCCTCTCTTTATAGAACCAAATTGCTAGCGTGGTTCATGCTTAAACGAATCGCAGAAAAAAATGACGACAAGGAAGCTGTCACCTAAGAACAAAAATAAATTAATCTAGCTAACCCATGAATTATAATCAACCAAAGTCTACACTAATAGTGCTCCTTCAAATGATCTGTAAGCTCACACTTCCATACCTCTTCTCTGTTTCTTCACAAAATGATAACACTTGTCACTTTCAGAGGGAAACATCAATATCAATTTATAAATCAAATTCCAGACCTATCTATGCTCCTGACTTCAGTTAGTTAGCAACTGATCATATTAATTTTAATTAGGTTTGGTCGGTCAGCTCCTGACTTCAGTTAGTTAGCAACTGATAATATTTATTTTAATTAGGTTTGGTTAGTCATTGTACTGCACAAGAAACACAAAATTCTTTAATTAATTTAATTATGATTTATGACCAACGACTTGATGGAACACTGCTTAATTAATTAATTAGATCCGACTTAATGGAACCTTGTTTAATTAAATTCCGCACAGGATGTACCTATTGATTGACAAATTGGGTTAGAGCTTCTTCGCATTTTCTTTTGTACCTATTGATTTTTAATACTGGACCGAAGAAGATTCATGGAATTTTCAAGGTGATACCGTTTTGAATTGGACTAATCATAAATTTTAAGTGGAATAATGCACTTTCAATCATACATATGCTTTTGGACCAAACTAAGGGTGACATGTATATATATGCATAAAGAGCATCCAACTGCAACTTACTCAAAATTTTCAGAGTAGTAGAAATTAAGATGGGGTGGTTGTCATGGCTGCATCTCCTCTTCTTGGTCTATACTTCTCAATTCAACTGCTCAGCATCAATATTTAACTCTTCTTCTTCTTCTCCTCCTTCTTCAGGTCATTTATGTCATCCTGATGAGAGCTCTGCTTTACTTCAATTCAAGAACTCGTTCTCTATCGATACATCTGTCCTTCATGGTTTTTCTGAATTACCTCCTTATCCTAGAACAATCTTATGGAATAAGAGCCAGGATTGTTGCGCATGGAGTGGAGTCACTTGTGAATGGGTGACTAGTCACGTGATTGGCCTCAACCTTGGCTACAGTGGGCTTCAAGGCAATATTGATCATGACAGCAGTATTTTCTCTCTTCATCATCTCCGGAAGCTAGACCTCTCCAAAAATGATTTCAAAGGTTCCCCACTTTCATCCAACTTTGGTGGTTTTGTAAGTATGACTCACCTTGACCTTTCCAACTCCAACTTCAGGGGTCGTATCCCTTTAGAAATCTCATACCTTTCCAAATTGATTTCACTTAATCTCTATTCTTCGCGCCCAGAAATGAGCCTACAATTGAGCCTAGAACCACTTGGTTTCAAAAGACTTGTTCAAAACCTAACCAACCTTAGAGAGCTTAGTCTGGACCAAGTTAATATGTCCTTAGCTGTACATGATTCATTCATGAATTTGTCTTCTTCTTTGACATCTCTTAGACTCCATGGTTGTAATTTGCATGGGAAAGTCCCAGAAAAAACATTCTGCCTACCAAATCTTCAGGTACTTGATTTAGCTTACAACTATGAACTCACTGGTTCTTTGCCAAAATCCAATTGGAGCAATCCACTCAATTTTTTGGGACTCTCTAGGACTAACATCTCAATAGATTTACCTTATATGACCAAAATTTTGAAATCTTTGAGTGGCTTGATACTCGATGGTTGCAATTTTGAGGGGAGATATCCTGCACTACTTGGTAATCTCACACAAATCAAGACGTTGGACCTCTCAAATAACGGTTTTAGGGGCCAGATTCCATGGTCGCTTTTAAACCTTGAAGGACTTATTTACTTGGATCTTTCAGGCAACAATTTTGTAGGTCAACTTCCAGAAGTTCTTAGTAAAATCAAGACGTTGGACCTCTCAAATAACAGTTTTAGTGGCCAGATTCCATGGTCGCTTTTAAACCTTGAGGGACTTATTTACTTGGATCTTTCAGACAACAATTTTGTAGGTCAACTTCCAGAAGTTCATAGTAACTCCACAACAGTTGGTCCTCTTCCTTGGCATTTAACCACACTCAAGTTATATGGTAACTCACTTAACGGAACAATACCATCTTACTTATATATATTGCCATCTTTGGAAGAATTAAATCTATCCAAAAACCAACTCACAGGTAATATCAGTGAATTCCAATCTACTTCCTTATCGTCCCTTGATCTATCTTCAAATAATTTGAGTGGCGTTTTGGAGTTTGAAAAGTTTGAAAAACTCCAAAATCTCAATTATCTTGATCTTTCCTATAATAATCTGTCAGTGAGTTTTAATGACTTCAGGAACTTCTCCTGGCCTAAACTTCGTTCACTCTATTTGTCTTCTTGCAACATAATTGAGTTCCCATACTTTCTAAGAGCCTCCCCACAATTAGGATGGATAAACCTCTCCCACAACCGAATTCAAGGCAACGTTCCCACTTGGCTATTGGATGTGGGGAAAGATTCATCACTGACCTATGTGAATCTTTCTCACAATTTCTTGACAAGAATAGAACAACTTCCGTGGATGAATTTAGAAATTCTAGACCTTCGCTCAAACTTGCTCCAAGGACAGCTTCCAATTCCACCATCTTACATTTGGGAGTTTTCTGTATCAAACAATCAATTGACTGGAGGGCTGCCTTCAACATTTTGCAGCCTAACTTTTGTCTCTGTCCTCAATTTGTCTAATAATAGTTTGAGTGGTGAAATTCCTCCATGTATAGGGGATTTGACTAAGAGGTATCTCTCAGTTTTGGATCTGCACTTGAATAAATTTGTTGGCTTGATACCTGCAACATTCGCAAAGGGCAATGCCTTGAGGAATCTTAACCTGAATGGAAATCAATTTGAAGGGCCACTGCCACAGTCTGTGGTCAATTGTACACAGCTGGAGGTGCTAGATCTCAGAAACAACAACATCAATGACACCTTCCCAAATTGGTTGGAAGCTCTTCCAGTGTTGCAGGTTCTCATCTTGAGGTCTAACCAATTCCATGGTGCCATAGGCAATCCCAAAACTAGATTTCCCTTCCAAAAATTGCGTATCATGGATCTCTCCCACAATCAATTTAGTGGTCTTTTGCCTACAAAATATTTCGACAACCTGATGGGTATGGTGAACGTAGCAGATGAACTGAAATACATGGGAGTCGACTATTATCATGACAGTGTGATGGTAGCAATGAAAGGCTCCTACATTAGAATGGAAAAAATCCAAACCATGTTCACAAGCATTGATTTCTCAAGCAATGTTTTCGAAGGAGAGATTCCAAAGGTGATCAGCAAGCTGAAATCATTGAAGGGGCTTAACTTGTCTCACAACAAGCTCACAGGTCCCATTCCACCCTCCTTCAGTAATTTGACTAGACTCGAATGGTTAGATATCTCCTCAAACAGGCTTGTTGGTGAGATTCCCAGGCAATTGGCAGACTTGACATCACTCGCAGAATTAAACCTTTCAGAAAACCAACTTGTTGGGTCCATACCACGTGGCAAACAATTTGACACGTTCGAAAATGATTCATACATTGGGAATTTGGGGTTATGTGGATTTCCACTGTCTAAAACATGCAACAATGAGGGGGCAGACCAACCTCCACCACCATCATCATTTGAGGGAGAAGATGATGATTTGGAGCATGAAAATGGAATTGACTGGAAAACAGTAATGATGGGGTATGGATGTGGAATTGTGATTGGAATTTCTACAGGATATATTGTATTGTCCAACAGAAAAGTTGATAAGTTTGTGAAAGTGGCTGCAAGAGAACTGCGTAGCAAATGGTGGAAAGACTAAAGCAGAGGGCCAGTACTAGTGGAAGATGAACTGCTCCGTCGTCAGTCGTCAGGCTTCTGCAAAGATGGGCTCACCTTCTCTATTCATTCCTTGTGCGTCCATAATGAATTATCTTCTTGTCTCCTTTTGGTTTCTTTTGCGTATGGGGTTTTCGATACTTTTGCTAGATTCTGGTAGTGTCAATAATTCCTTTTTTTTGTTGTTGTCTACTTGTCTATAAGACTATATCATACTTTTGCTCCTTTGTTTTTGTCTTTATTTTCTTTTGCTGTATTTGTTGGATACTTTTTTTTGGGCCTAACTTTATCTGTACATTAAAGGTGACATTTATTTGCCTTAATTACCAAGTTTATGTATGTATGAGTGGCGAGTGAATACTATTCCCTTCTCTAGCTAATTGCTTAGTCCAGGTTCACTGTCAAAAAATATCTGTAAGTCTACGTGGAAAATAAGTGGGAGCTTTACATCCACTGTAGTATCCATCAGTCCATATATGTTCGTAAACTTGTATCAACCTTTTGTGCAATTTCTCCAAATATGCTATCGGAACTTGGATAATTTGTATAATTTTTCACAAAATTTGGGGAACAAATTTGGTGAGTTGGAAATGTTGTGATTGTGGAAGTTAATCTCTCTGTTGAAAATGTGATCACAACAATCTATAATATATAAGTGGATGGTCTATAATTAATAACACCCAAGTCTTTAAATAAAACTCCACTCTAAATAGGTTTACTCAATACGCTACTTTTGAAGTTGGAATGTGAAGGACAGTATCGGGTTACTAATACAACCCAATCAAGTAGATCTGAACAACTTCGACCCATTGGCCTGCCGGCCCCAACTCTGTTGTCCTCTACTTGAAGCCAAAAAAATTTCTCTATATAGAACCAAATTGCTAGAGTGGTTCATGCTTAAACGAATCACAGGGAAAAGATGACGACAAAGATATAACAGGAACCTGTCACCCTTATATTTTAATAACAACAAAAAAAAAATTAATCTAGCTAACCCATAATCAACCTAAGTCTACACTATAATATTGCTCATTCAAATGATCTTTAAGCTCACAACTTCCATAACCCTTCTCTGTTTCTTCACAAAATGATAACACTTGCAGAGCGAAACATCAATATCAATATGCAAATCAAATTCTTAGCCTTCCATATAATTTTTCTCCTTCTGTCCTTAAAAGCCAAAGCCAAATGCAAACATGGCTGCCTTGCCATGGCGTCATACTATGTGTGGGAAGGTTCAAATCTCACTTACATTAGCACTATATTTGGCAAAGAAATTCCTGAAATTCTCAAGTACAACCGTCATGTGCCCAACCCGAATGTCAACCTCACTGGTACCCGAATCAACGTACCCTTTTCTTGTGACTGCTTGAATGGTGATTTTTTGGGGCACACCTTCAATTACACGACCCAAGATATTGATACCTACATTAGAATTGCTCAGCTTGCTTTTTCCGATCTTACTACAGAGGAATGGGTGCAAAGGGTGAACACTTATGCATCAACTCAGATACCAGATAATGTTCCTATCAATGTAACAGTGAACTGCTCATGTGGTAATGAGCATGTTTCAAAGGATTATGGGCTTTTTGTGACATACCCTCTCCATCCCGGCGAGGACTTGACCTACTTGGCGGCAGAGACTGGTGTCTCGGCGGGGTTGCTGGAGAAGTTCAACCGAGGGTCCGATTTTAGTTCTGGGACTGGCTTAGTCTTTCTGCCGGCTAGAGGTTAGTATTTTATTGTTTATGACTATTCCGTCTAATAAGAATTCAACAATGGAAATAAAATGAGTAATATATACCTACTTGCATATATTGAGTGTATACAACCTTTTTTTTTATAATAACCGGTGACGTGATTAATATGTACGAATTTTGCTATTTTCTTGTGTACTCATTTGTAAGAGATTAAAAATCTCATAGGAGTATGATTTATGCCTTTTTTCTCTTAAAATGCATGTAATTTATGCAGTGAAATGCTGCATTTGGATTTTGTATTCTTTGTTTTTTGCTGGGTATAATTCATGGAAACCGTGGAGGTTTAAGCTGGCATAGTCAACACCCTGCCACTGGCCTATATGGTCTCAATCTTGCTTACCTCTTCAATAGTGTTTTGATATAATTTACATATACTGAGAGAAAAGGATATGTGAATATAAAATTCAAAATTATTTGTTGCTCTTAGCATTCTACTTGTGAGCGACTGATGACAGCCCCTTATAAACAATATATAATTTGATAATAATACAGAGTTTATTTGATAAAGGCCCAGGCTATATGCACCACCCTAAAACACTAAATTGACCACCCACACCCCCAGTCGCACCCCCACCCCACCTAACTCAAACACTGGCGCGACTTCGGTGCAATCCCACCCCCATCCAACCTAGCCATCGGCGAGAGAGAGAGAGAGAGATGAAGGGGTGGGTCGCGTCGGTGGCTGGATTGGGTGGGGGTGGGGTTGCACTGACGTTGCGTCGGCGTTTGAGTTAGGTGGGGTGAGGGTGGGTGGTCCAGTGAGGGAGGGAGAAGGAGAGAAAATTTTTTTTTTTAAGGCAGAGGCAAAAAGGGCAAAAAAAGAGAAAATATTGAGAGGGTGGTCAATTTAGTATTTTAGGGCGGTGCATATAGCCTATACCTTTGATAAATAAACACCGTCGTATATGTGCCTGTGGAACTGAGGAAGGGTCTACGTGAATATTTGCATTACTGTAGTCTGTAAATGAAATAGGACAATCGCTAATCAAAATATGGGGGCCTCCATTACTCATTATCTTTCTGGCTGTGGCTTATTATAGTAATCATATGGGGCCATTAGATGGTCAATCTCACCAAAGCCCACACTTGAGGCCCAATATTATTGGAAGCCCCAGCCCAGCCTTTCCTTCAAACCCACGAAACCATCCCTTCCGGGCCCTGGCCCTTAAAACAGTGTTTACAACTTCAGAGACTGTGGCACAGTGGAACTGAGGGGATGTGAGAGTTTGTGTCACTTTATTTCATAGTGAACCTACTTTAGAGAGATATTTATTGGGTTGCTTAGTTATAAATCACATAGTACATATAGGATGGGAAAATCTGGCACAAGTATTGACTTGGGAATTTGGTTTCTAATCTCTAATTATGAATTAACCAAAAAGAAGTTACTTCTGTTAAGATGCATGGTGCATGGTGCTGATTGATAAGTTTAGCTTCTCTCGTACCGATGTGATGGAGACTGTTTGCTGCTTTTCTCACTAAATTTTGGATTTTCCTTTTTTTGCAGATCAAAATGGGACTTTTCCACCATTGAACTTAAGGTAAACTATATAACAATGCTCTCAATCTAAGTCGAATGCTACATTACTTTCAGCTTTATTAGCGAATTTCTTTGAAGGGTTCTAGAATTATATGGTATCTCATTCCCTTTTTCTCCTTTTTTGCAGCACAGCTGGTAGGGTCTTCTCTCTCTTTATCTCTCTCTCTCTCTCTCTCTCTCTCTCTCTCTCTCTCTCTCTCTCTAGTGTTTAAGGTCAAACATGAAACTTCCAAATGGGCATTGATGATGTCTTTTGCCTTTCATTGTGATGGCATTTATAAGCAGTTATCTCAAGTGGAGCTATAGGTGGCATATGTGTTGCAGGAGTTTCTGCAGCTCTAACTTTGGCATTTTTTGTATATGCCCGGCTTTATAGAAGGAAGGTGGTTGAGACACCAATTCTTTCAGCAGAGTCTGAAGACCGGTATACTCAAATTCAACATGCACATGGTAATTTTCTAGTTTCTCTTTCTTTTTTTTGGCCAGGGTAATCTTCTAGTTTGGTGAATCATCCCTCGCTTCTTCTTTTTATTTTTAATTTATTGTGATCTCTTGTCAGTTTAATCATCCTAAGTGAAATATCACTTAAAATTGGGAGTTTTGAAAAGAGTAAGTTCTGAGTAATTAGTAGGTATGAGTTAGCTTAGTCCACCTTGAATGCCTTCAAAATGATCAATGAGCCAAACCCATCTAACAATTTTTTGAGTAGAAAATGTGCATATTAATATCACAAAGATAGTCAACAATGTGAATCCTAGTTGTCTCACATTGTTTAGGCATATAGTTTGGAAACCATTTGTAGAAGCTGACTTATTCACAGCAATGCTGGAGATCTTGTTGATCCTGGATTTCAGTGAAAATTTCATGTGGTTGTCTCCCTTTTCAGTAATGAATTTTCGCTATCATGTAGTTTTAGCTTCTGGAAATACTTCAGAGACGACTTCAGAATCAGTTGCTCTAGTTGGTGCTTCTTCTACGGGACTTACAGGTATAACTGTGGACAAATCGGTGGAGTTCTCATATGAAGAGCTTGCCAAGGCTACTAATAACTTTAGCATTGTTAATAAGATTGGGCAAGGGGGATTTGGCACTGTTTTCTATGCAGAACTTAGAGGCGAGGTTTGTGTTACTGCTACTTTGTTCCATCCACCAAGTTTCCTATGAGCTTCACAATTATACAACTACTATATAGTCTGTTTTACAATTTTTATATATTAACTTCACCAAATCTTGGTCTTTACATTCGAGGATAACCAATTAGTGAAGCTGTAACTTATAAGTTTTAAGTGATTGTCACCCAACTCAACAATCGTGCGCAAAGCTCAATGGTTGATAAGTTATTTCCTCCTACCATCATGCAGAAAGCAGCAATTAAGAGGATGGATATGCAAGCATCAGAAGAATTCCTTGCTGAACTGAAGGTGCTAACACATGTTCATCACTTGAACCTGGTATTCTGCTTTCCCTATTGACAGTATCATCATACTGGAAATTTTCTCTATACTTTTTATGATAGTGCTGCAATGAATTTGATTTCCGTCTGAGGCCTTAAGCCAACTTGGTTGGAGCAAGTCTTCAGAATTCAGACTATGAGCACTTGATAAATATTCAGGAGCTTTCTTGAGCAAGAATTTTGGTTATAGTCTCCAAGTTTCTTGTTCTGCTCAGTAGCTCCATAAAGTGGATTGATCAGTATCTTATAGCATGCATCAATGCTTTATTGTTACGCAGGTGCGCTTGATAGGATATTGTGTTGAGGACTCATTATTTCTGGTCTATGAGCATATTGAGAACGGTAACTTAAGCCAACATTTGCGCGGATCTTCAGGTGAGAAAGACAATGCATCTGCTCCTAGAGCAGCTAACTTCCTGGCCTCTTTTCTGATTTCACAGCTCTCTCTCAGGTCTAGATCCATTGCCATGGTCAACCAGGATGCAAATAGCCTTGGATTCAGCAAGAGCACTTGAATATATCCACGAACACACTGTTCCTGTCTATATTCATCGTGACATCAAGTCAGCAAACATCTTAATAGACAAAAATTTCCGCGCAAAGGTTGTGAAAATGCCTTTTACTGTTATTGTAGGCTCTTAAAGTTTTCTACATATAAATTATAAATCTAAACTTATGTGCAGGTTGCAGATTTCGGGCTAACGAAACTGGTTGAATATGGAAGTACTTCATTGCATACACGTCTTGTCGGTACATTTGGATACATGCCTCCAGAGTACGCAATTGTTTTCCATCTTTTCACTCAGTATTCTTTGATGGCACTTGCTATTATATTTATGTTCTGTCTACGCTTTTAAGTTCACTTACTTGAGCCAAAACAGATTGACTGAATGAAGCATTTGTGAACAGGTATGCTCAATATGGTGATGTTTCCCCCAAAATAGATGTTTATGCTTTTGGTGTTGTCCTTTATGAACTAATATCTGCCAAGGAAGCTGTTGTCAGGACAAATGAATATGTTGCCGAATCAAGGGGACTTGCTGCTCTGGTAGATTTTCCTTCCCTTCCTCTACTTACCTATCAGAAAAAAAGGGTTTCCATAAAAACTTGACTGACGAAGAACTTTCTCAATGTGATGCAGTTTGAAAATATTCTTAGCGAGTCTGATCCGAGACGAGATGTTGGTAAACTTGTCGACCCCAGACTCGGCGATGATTGCCCACTCGACTCAGTCTGTAAGGTGAGGTTTCATTCCAGAATGCAGATGTACATGTCTAGCTTGCTAGTAATCTTATTTCTTCTTATGAGCTATGCTGGGTGCAGATGGCACAACTTGCTAAAGCTTGCACACATGAAAATCCTCAACTGAGGCCAAGCATGAGATCAATTGTGGTTGCACTAATGACACTTTCTTCTTCAAATGAGGATTGGGATGTCGGTTCATTTTATGAAAATCAAGCGGATCTAGTCAATCTAATGTCAGGGAGGTAGCAAGAAGATCGAGCATCGTGCTTATTAGACACGCCTAGACAAGTGATCTAAGAAAAACAGCAAAGTCCTAACTTAATTTCCTGCTTTTCGATTGTCTATCATCTGTCATGTCTGTAAGAAAGCATTGTACGTAGAGTGTGATTGTAATGGGGTTGTAACATACAGGGTCCCAGCTGAAGTTAGACTTCATTTTGAAATGGATGAAGATATGACATTTGTATGTTACAATATATCAAGATTTTGTCTCGGTTGATGAAAATCTCATGTTCAGCCATACTAATGTCATAATGTACTTGGTGCTTCTTGAACTTGTTCTCTTCCTCTCTACTCCATACATGATATGTGTATACATAAAAACGGAATGCAAATTCTTTTTGTATCCAGAGAAATCTGTTAGACAACCACTCAATTGAAAAAATTTAAGCTGTCAGAGAATGAGCCAATAATGTATATTGAGCTAACACTCTTATGTGTAACCACAACTTGGGTGTGAAGAGCAAACAAATACTGACAAATAGAATTGAGGGATGTAGGATTCGAACCACCTTTTGCAAACAAAGCTCTATTCCCATGCTAGACAACCACCGAGCCCCATAGCATGGCATACGTGTTAATTAGTGTGAAATATTACAAACTTGAAAATGAGCAAAACCATGTTTTGATTTATTCTTATGTCCCTCCTAATATGCCATATGCCATGTGACATATGTTCAAGTTGTATGCATAGTGCAGCATGTTGATTAATTAATTGTTGAAGCTAGGCAACGTTTTCGAATCACTTAGTTAATCCTATTTTAAGAATCTGTATTCAAAGATGTTGAGAAAATGCAGAAAGTCTGGTTATAGGCATACCAATTCAACGCTTTTACGATTTTCATGTCCTTTTCAGCTGAAATTTGATGCAGTCGGCAAACAACACATTTTCTTGTTAGTCGACTTTGCTGACTGTCAACAAAAATGTATTTAATTACAAAGCTTCATATGTATATTCTATATTTCTACATTATCTAAATGTCAATATGGATGGCCAAAAAACCAAGAAAGATCTCAACATATGGATACTATATTATGGTGGAAGAGCAAATTAAGCAAAGCAATTAAACACGTACGCAGCATATTATATCATATTATATTAAATGTATGAATTGATAATATTTGAATCCAATGCCGACCTATCAGTCCAAAAGTTGGAACATTTGAACCACATCAACCTATCATGGTGATAGTGCCATATTTCAACATCATTGAAATGTTAATCTTTGAATTTTGAGAATTAATAATCTAAGTAAAACTATTTTTGTTGTCTGGCCACACCGGAAATGAAATGGCCATGATCGCCAAGTTGTAAATGCATGATGAATTAAGGTGTGAAGCAAAATCCAAACGTAGATATGGGGTAGTTTGATTCAAGCAATTAAATTTCGAACTTTGAAGGTTAAAAAGTATGGAAATTTTACAAGAATTTCGATTTCTTTATAAATTCAAATTAAATCAATTGAAATTTTTAACAAAATTTTGATTTGATAATATTTTGAGACCTTAAAAAATGAAAATTTCAAAGAAATTTTCAAAATTTAATTTCTTGGTTTGATGTATATATAATTGTAAATTTTGGCAGTCCCTGGTCTTGAATGTGTAAACGTGAGAATATGTGGCTATATGATATGTTACATAAATAGATATGTTATTTGACGGTATGTTTTATTTGGCAGTCCCAACTTGTACAAGACAAATATGATATGTTACATAAATAGATTATAATAGATTATTATTTGACAGTATGTTTTATATTTACAGTTTGATAATAATATGTAACATGTAAGATTATTATTAATTTTTTTTATTTTAAGAAAATTTTATATTTAGGACATCTTCTAAGTGGATATATGTCAAATTAATTTCACATAAAAAATGTGACTTACAAATTTATATAGAATATAAGTGAGTAATCCACTATTAATAATATTTTCCCAATAAAACCCCACACCTTACCTTTTCAGGATATCAAATCAAATTTAATAATAAACCTACTACACTAGTCCGTTGCCCAATACTTAGGTTATAAAAAATAAAAAATGTCATTTTCATTGATATCTATTAGCAACTAGTAGCAACATATTTGTATTTTGTCCAATATAATAAAGAGAGACTCAAAAATAAAATCATTTGGGCTTTAGTGCGAGTGTGACACACTTGTCCCTTGCCAAAGCAAACCCATGTGTCCACTTCTTAAACGCCTGTTACACTCGCAGCATCACAGCCTGTAATACGATCGCACCCTTGCCACCGATCTAATCCAACTATGTCCCAGCTGTCTTCTCTTTTATCACCACAAAGCACGTAGCCAACGCTCTGTCCACGCGGTCACAACACATCAAATGCCTTTCAGGCCCAACAAAAAATCCTCTTTTTTTTTNTTTTTTTTTTTTTTTTTTAGAAAAAAATAAAAAAGGATAAACCCTTGCAACTTCCAAACAATAATATCCACGCGGTCACAACACATCAAATGCCTTTCAGGCCCAACAAAAAATCCTCTTTTTTTTTTTGTTTTTTTTTCAGAAAAAAATAGAAAAGGATAAACCCTTGCAACTTCCAAACAATAATGTCACTTATCACCAACCCATATTTGTCGGAGTAGGACCCACCCCACCCGTCTCACTCAAAGTCCTCCAACCCCATTGGCTCGTGCTGTCCACGCTTCACAACCACTGGTGAGATAAAAACCCGCTAAATCCACAAACCGCAAAATGTAGCCGTTGGAAACCCCACGTGGCACCTTGCCGACATGGAAAGAGACGACGTAGTTAATTAGGAGGACTAATTTTGACAAAATCCAGAAAACGAAAGAACGAGCGAAAACCGTAACCATAAAAACCAACCCAAAATCCCATCAAAACCAGCATCAACTGAGCTCCAGATTTTCATTTCTCCCAAACACGGAAAAAAGGAAAGATTCAACTGCACTTGGATCCTTCCTAGTATTTGGACAGGGATCGTTTTGCTTAGTTATCCACTCAGTATCTGCTTCTCTCTCTCTCCCTCTCAGTGGCTCTAATTAAAAGCTGCAAACTTTGCTTTGTAGTGGCAGAGTTACAGTAGCGTGAGGTCTAGGTTTCCTGGAACGGAATGAGAAGAATTATGCTTTATTTGATTGGAATTTGAAGCAATCCAAACACTCCCTAATTCAACTTTCCGATCCGTATTCCCTGGTTTGTTTAACTTTCTTTCTTTCTTTCTTTCTTTCTTTCCTTCTTTCTTTCTCTTTTTCTTTCTCTTTTTCTTTCTTTTTTCCTCTGTCTACTATTATTAGTTCTGGGGTTTTCTGTGAGTCAAATTGTGAAGTTAACTCTCTGAGTTTAATAGCTTAACATGGAATTTCAGCCGTTTTATTGAGCTTGATTAATATGTTCTTAATGCTTTTTATTTTATTTTATATAAATAAATTTGCTTATATGTCTCTATTAATAAGAATATGGAAATTTCTGGAATTATGTGATGTTGAAATGATTGTTAATTTTCTGTGTTTGGTTCTAAGGAGACGGTTTTCCCGGGAAATATATTTTTTCTAGAAACAAGTCTGGTGTAAATTCCAGGAGCAAAGGGATAATATATGGTCATATGATTGTTTGATCAGTTTGTGTCTGAACTTATTTGTAGTTGCTGAAGATTTTGAAATTGATTACTTCTTTTTGAAAAATGGAGACTATTTTCGAATTTAAGAACTGCTAGTATTTGATATAGAGGCTATAAAAGGAAAGAAAGATGGAAGTTTATAGATCTATAGCCTTTGTCGATAAGTGTGCGTTTGGTTGTCTCAATTTAAATTGAAACCAGTGTTTGTAGTTTCCTTTGTTAGCTGTTTTTAGAAAGCCATTAAAAGTGTTTACATTTGCTTATGATGTTGTGGTTCTGTATTGTTGTGTCATATGATATTCCTTTGTGTGTATATTATTCCCCTAATGTGGATATATTTTACAGGTTAATTTCTTCGTGGACAATATAAATGGCTACACTCGGAGATATAGGGGTTGGAGCAGCCATCAATATTCTCAGCGCATTCCTTTTCTTCATAATATTTGCCATTCTTAGGCTTCAACCTTTCAATGACAGGGTGTACTTTCCAAAATGGTATTTAAAGGGAGTAAGAGACAGTCCCACACACTCTGGTGCATTTGTGCGCAAATTTGTCAATCTGGACTTTAGGGCATATGTGAGGTTTCTGAATTGGATGCCAGCTGCATTGAAGATGCCAGAGCCGGAGCTTATTGATCATGCAGGGTTGGATTCTGCAGTTTATTTACGGATATACTTGATAGGGTGAGCTGCAATACTCTTCTTTTCTTATGTACCTACTTGCCTATTATGCTCTTAGTTATGGAAAGTTGTGCTGCTTACTTTTAGTTATACTTCATAGGCTCTGTGATAGAAATTAATATTACTGTCAACTTGTCATTCTTACATGCTTTATTCATGCTTGTCACATAAGAATGTTGTGCTTTTAATGCAATTTTTCTCCGTTTTTGTTCTAGAAAAAATATGAATTTAATTGCTACTTTCTTTCTTTGGAAAGGCAGAAGAATGTTCATCAGAAATGTTGATAGGATGTGAGTAAGATACTCCTAGGATCTTCTTTGGAAGTGCATGATTTTTGTATTCCTTTTTATATTGAGGTCTCCAAAAATTTCTATACTTTAAAATATTATATATCCTGTCAACCATATGCTAGCTTAAAAGATATTTGTTTCACCTGAATGTTCATATTAAAATGTTGTAATTATTATGTTAGCTTATTTTGATTATTCTATTCTCCTCATATTCTTGCAGGCTTAAAATATTTGTTCCTATAGCACTCCTTGCATGGGCTGTTTTGGTACCAGTCAACTGGACAAATAGCACTTTGGATCTAGCCAAGCTAGCCAATGTTACTTCTAGTGACATTGATAAGCTCTCAATTTCGAATGTGCCAGATAAATCACAAAGGTGAGAAACCTTCTTTCTTACCTATCTGTTTTAAATTGTCATTTCTAGATATTTATGACATTTATTTGTGTCTAAGGGAACTGTACCATTTGCATAAAACATGGCCCTTTTGTATATTTACAAACATAATAAAAATTTTTCATGTTAACATTTATTTGTATTGTTCTGTTTCTTGTATGTTTTGGATTGCCAATAGAGATATTATGACACTTATTTATGCATTGGAAACCGTAACATTTTTGAACAACGCACGGCCCTTTTGGGTATTTGGAAATTAATAAATTAATATCTATTTGTTTTGCTTGTTTCTGTACTCTTATTTTATCAATATTGTCGATGTTATTAGCATTTAGTTCTACTGAAAAATATCAATCATTATAAAATTTAATTCTGGTTGAGTATGCTCATTTTTCTTACCAACCATAAGTACAATAATCATGCAATTCTGTTGCACAGATTCTGGAGTCATATATTGATGGCTTATGCCTTTACCTTTTGGACATGCTATGTGCTGATGAAGGAGTATGAGACTGTCGCCACAATGCGGTTGCATTTCCTTGCAACAGAAAAGCGCCGACCAGATCAATTTACGGTGAGATTTACTCTGTGCCTCAATATACTAGATCAGATTAATGTATGATTAAATAAAACACATGACTTAGTGTAATGGAAGTTATTCATGTGGTACTTTGGTGTTTTAAGCATTGGATTTTATGTGGCAGCTGTGGTAGATTAATATTTGATTTCTTTTATTGGAATATTTGTAGTGGTGTCAATTGTTTGACACACTAATAATGAATCTGCTAAATTGATCAATGCTCAATTTTATTGATTTCTGCCTTTTCTGATAAGGGATAGCTTTAGGTATCATTTGGCCTTACATGATGTGATAATTTTTAAAGTTATGCTATATTGATACAAGCAACTCATTTTTCTGTTCAGGAGGGAAAATGATAAAACAATTCTATGATGCCACGCTTATTGACCAAACTATCTTTTGGATTGATTGTTCACAGGTCCTTGTTAGAAATGTTCCACCAGACCCAGATGAATCTACAAGTGAGCTTGTGGAGCACTTTTTTATGGTCAACCATCCAAATCACTATCTTACACATCAGGTTTGTTCCTGATAACAGAAGATGTATTCTTATGCAGTATAAAATATAAAATAGAATTACAATCTTTTATGGAGCCACGAACCACTACTTGCTTAAAAGATTTCTAATTGTATTTATAGATTAATAATACACTTATGTGAGATTTTTACATGAGGAGAATTTCTGGGATCAAAATCAATAATGCGGTAGATGCATTTTTTTTTATCCTTGTACTTTCCAGTGTTTCTGTGTGGTTTATTTTTCATGAAAATTACATGTACACTTCCTATTGAATAGGTAGGCAGTACTTTTGTAATACTTCATTATCTCTACTTGGATGGTACACAATCTTTCAATCATGTCCATTTAATTAACCCTTGAACTCCACAAGCTTCCCAATTATTTATATTTAAATAATTATATTATATAATTTAATCCCATTTTAAAAATTATATGCAGGTGGTATGCAATGCCAACAAACTTGCGAAACTGGTAAAGAAGAAGAAAAAAATGGAGAACTGGCTGGTCTACTACCTAAATAAAAGTAATAGAAGTAAAACTTCAACAAGGCCCATCATGAAGGTACATAAGATGCACTCATATGTTTTTAGGAGCTAATAATGCTTCCAGTGTTTAAAGTTGCTACTTAACTTTTGCTTTAACCTGGATTGTGCATATCTTCTATCAGACTGGTTTTCTTGGGCTTTGGGGAAATAAAGTTGATGCAATTAAATATTATCAATCTGAGATTGAGAAATTGTCAAATGAAGTAAGTTCCAGTCCTTGAGTTCTTGGTCAAATTTCTACTTCCAAGGTCTTGGTTGATTCAAGTGCATTATTTTGTTCTCTCTCAGATATCCGAAGAAAAGGAGAGGGTTGTAAATGATCCCAAGTCTATCATGCCAGCCGCCTTTGTTTCCTTTAAAACTCGATGGGGTGCTGCTGTTTGTGCACAAACTCAGCAATCGAGAAATCCAACTATTTGGTTAACCGAATGGGCTCCAGAGCCACGCGATGTATATTGGCCAAACCTGGCAATTCCATATGTTTCACTCACAGTTAAGAGGCTAATTATGGGTGTTGCTTTCTTTTTCCTCACCTTTTTTTTCATGATTCCCATTGCATTTGTACAATCTCTTGCAAGCCTTGAGGGAATTGAGAAAGCAGCTCCATTCCTAAAGCCCCTTGTGGAAGCGTGAGTTATCTCATCCTTGAACCTTTTAACTTAGTATATAGTTTTCATTAGCACTAATTATTAATATCACCCTGATTCATATGCAGGAAGTTCATTAAGTCAGTAATTGCAGGTTTTCTACCCGGGATTGCATTGAAGTTATTTCTAATCTTTCTGCCCACCATTTTGATGATCATGGCCAAATTTGAGGGTTTTACATCTATATCTTCTCTTGAAAGGAGAGCAGCATCTAGATACTATCTCTTCATTTTTGTGAATGTATTCCTTGGGAGCATTATTACTGGAACAGCTTTTGAACAGCTAGATTCATTCATTCACCAATCAGCAACTGAGTAAGTAATTTCTGCATGCCTGGTTTCGTTTGTTGGCTGGTTCTCTATAAGTACCTTATGTATTTTTATGTGTGAAAGGTGGCTTCAGGTGTCATGGCTTAATTTAGAAATTATTTTAAAATTATTCCTAAAAAATTGTCACTTTTAAATGTGCATCTTCCATCCAAAACACTATTTGGTGTGGAACCATAGAGGTTCAAGGTAATTAGCACCAAAAAATAGAGGTTCAAGGTAAGTCGTGGAGTCTTTTGACTAGGAGAAATGTCATGCTAATTTGTAGAAAACCTCGTGAAGTTGTTTTCAGATTCAGATATTGTGTTTACAGTTTCGGACTGCTTCCACAGTTCCTAGAAATGTTTGATTTTAACCTCCCATAAAAATTGGCAGTCATGTAGTCCTCCTATCTAGACCATATCATATTTTTCATTTTTATAGTGTGACTTGGATATATGTGGTGACTGATCAAACTTCACAATGTCAGTTATTTTTTGTTTGAATAAGACGATAATCTTTCTTTGTCATGATTCGGATTATGAATTAAACTTTCTGTTTTGGCAGGATTCCAAAAACAATTGGTGTTGCAATCCCAATGAAAGCAACTTTCTTCATCACTTACATAATGGTGGATGGCTGGGCTGGTATTGCCGCAGAGATCTTAATGTTGAAACCACTGATAATATACCACTTGAAGAATTTCTTCCTTGTTAAGACTGAGAAAGATAGGTTGGAGGCAATGGATCCAGGAAGTATTGGTTTCAACACTGGAGAGCCTCGTATACAGTTCTATTTCTTACTGGGCCTTGTGTATGCTTCAGTGACACCAGCTTTACTACCGTTCATAATTATTTTCTTTGGCCTGGCTTATGTCGTGTTCCGTCATCAGGTAAAGAGTTGCTATCTTGATTATAAAATTTCACAGATTAAAGAGTTCCATGCCTACTCTAGGTGTCACCAGTTTTCCATTTTCTGCCTACTGCTCAACTAATGGAATAATTATATATATAATAGTATTATTTAACCTGTATAATTTTTATGGTCCGAATGCAGATCATAAATGTTTATAACCAGGAGTATGAAAGCGGTGCGGCATTCTGGCCTGATGTCCATGGTCGTGTTATCTATGCATTGATTATCTCACAACTGCTTCTGTTGGGATTGTTGAGTACAAAGAAAGCTGCTCAGTCAACACCGTTTCTCATTGCACTTCCTGTACTGACCATATGGTTCCATAGGTTTTGCAAAGGTCGTTATGAACCTGCATTTGTTAGATATCCCTTACAGGTATCTTGAATTTCACTTGTTTCGTCTTCAAGCAATGAACTGCAACTTATCATCACTTTCAGTTCAGTTTTTTTTTTTTATACTAAGTGAATGATCTCTCTCTCTCTCTCTCTCTCTTATCATTTTTTTCTTTTCTGGGGTTTAGGAAGCAATGATGAAAGATACTCTGGAACGAGCAAGAGAACCAAACTTGAATTTGAAAGGCTACCTTCAAAGCGCATATATCCATCCAGTTTTCAAAGATTGTGAAGACGATGATTCAGACCATGACTTGAATGACAAATATGAAAATGAGAGTGTGACGGTGCCTACTAAACGTCAATCCCGGAGGACCACCCCAGTGCCTAGCAGAATGACTGGTCGATCCTCGCCGTCTCTGCCTGATGCTGTTGAAGAACATCCACAGCTGCCGTAAATTGCAAGTGGGAGACATAAATTTTAGCTGTAAATTTGATATTTACTACAGGTGGAAGAGAATGACACAGTAAATTAAATGAGCTGATAAGATGCATAGAGAGGACAGAGAGTGAGAGTGAGTTCTGAGTTTTGTTGCAGGTAGCTGAAAGGTTCTCTTGATTCATATTTGCCTCAAGGCTGGTGTAAAAGGAGGAAAGCAGTTTTTTACTCTTCTGTTTACAAATTGTGTAATAATGTAATTCTGATTTCTAAGCTGGTTTGTAAATTGACGGATATACTTAGATATCATATAATGGAAGAACTTGTTTTCTTTATAACCATAGAGTTCAACTATGTTTTTGGAGAATTTATATGACAATTTATATTTGAGGATAGCTCAATTGTGTGGATCAATCAAATACTGAACCTTGCCCTTACCATTGTAACCAAGCTGGACTTGTTGACCAGCATCCAGTCAACACTGAAATATTGTCACCAGCATCCAGTCAACATTGGAATATTGTCATATTGCCATTCAGATTATCAGCAAGACAGTAACATAAAAAAGTGGTTCTCTTTTATTTTCTGCAAGTAAAAAGTACATATAATTTATATAATAGACACAAATACTGACCCTTCCTTACTATTGTAACCGAGCTAGACCGGTTGACCAGCATCCAGTCAACATTGGAATATTTGAAATATTTCCACGTTTACTGTGCAACTGTCGAATTCTGTCCTTTTAAGGAGCCGGAGGAATCAGTAGCACAAAAAAGTTGTTCTCTTTTCTTTTCTGGAAAGTAAAATAATTTCTTTTCTTTTCTGGCAAGTAAAAGAATTTGTTTTCTTTACTGGCAAGTAAAAGAACTTGTTTACCGAAAAAGGGACAAAAGCAAACTCACACAATCAGGCCCATCAAACGAGTAACCACTATTCACTAACCCCCAGAATAACAAAGAGTGTGATATCCTTTCCTTAAAAGCAGAAACGTATATAAAAAAATTAATAATGTAAGCGAGACAACATATTAGTACCACATTAGGACCATTCCTCTTTAATAAAGGGGAAATTTATTTGTATTGATGGACTCTATTTTTATTATAGAAAAGATATATAATATGGTATTAAAATATAGTATCTCTCTCTAATATTATTCATAAAAAAATTTAAACTTAAATCTAAATAATATGACAGTGAACGTTGACGTATATACTGACACATTTGTTGTCCTAATATAATATTATAATTCATTCATAGTATGTTACGTGATGTAATTATGATAGGTAGAAAAGAGTAATAATACTTAATAGTTACCAAACTTTGGCCCATAAATTAACTGTTAATGGGCCCAAACCTACAGAAATAGAAAAAGCAGATGCTTTCCAAATCCCACGGTCTGACACCAATCTGTGTCTTTCCTAGGCTTTTTAGGTGAGAGGCTCTATGCTGGACTCCTAATTACTGTCTTTTCAGCAAAGTCCTATATATATATATATATATATATATATACATGTTTCACCAAATATCGGTCCTCCGCTTTACAAGACTCGCTCTCGCCTTTCAGTTTCTCCTTCGATCTTTTTCCCGCATTCTGTTGTCTTTCCCAGGAAAATTCTGTCGATCTTCGATCTGTTTCTTCCAAATCCCCATTTAGAGAAATTCAATACAATTAGAGAAATTCGATACAACCAACATTTTGAACGCCAATAAAAACCAGTTCCAGCTGAATACTTGGGTGTCTGGGTTCTGAATGATCTTTAGGTCAGTCCCAAACTCCCAATCCAATGTTCACGTCTCGCTCTTTTATCATATTCATATTTTCATTCATATTTTTCTTTCTTTTTTGTTTTCTGTTTGGGTTGCACTTAAAAATAGAGGGAAAAAATTTGGTTCTCTGAAAAAAGAATGTTGGCATACTGGGATGAATTCAATCAAAGGTTTTATGGGATGGTATTCAATCAAGGGTTTTTGGGCTGGGATTGTATCAAGGGTTTATGCCAATGAATCCGAATTGTGGGTTGACTTGAGTCAACCGAGGTATTCGTTCTGCGTTGACTCACAAGGATTGGAATTTGATTTCGAATACAATGTTGAACTGTGTATCAAGTTTCAATCTTTTTGTTTTGTGGAAATTTGTCCCGGGAATATTCAGTCTTGTGTTATGCTTTATGCTTTATGCATGCAATTGGCATTGTTTGTATATAGGAATTCATCTTGATATTGCACACTTGCTGTTTTAGTTTTTTCATCCTCAGAGAAAACAATGGACATGGTTGATATGCTGATTGAGTAAATTAGTTTTTTCATCAACTTGAACTAATATAGAATGTTGATTTTGCGTACCACCACAGTACTGGTTATTTACCTCAGAATCTCTAATGTTCTATAGGAAATGAGATTGGAAGTTTTGCTAGTAGAGCAAGGACGGTTCGGCCGGTATTCTGATAACAATGTCCATGAACCTAAGAGAGAATTTTCAGAGTTCCTGCAGCATGGAAAGGAAGAAGACAAATCAGAAGAGGATGGGAAGGACAATGATTGCTCATCGCAGGCTGGAATGGAGTCTTTGTCTAAGAAGCGACGGCTTACTCCAGAACATGGATCTTTAAATGGCAAAAGAATTTCAAAAAAGCGACGGACCTCCCCAAACATGGTAGCAGGTTATGGAGATGAGTTTTGGGATGATTTGGAGCAAGATGGTGAAATGATGTTTCTGATTAAGGCAAAATCACGGAGAAGGGGAAGTCTCGACCAAGAAACAACCAAAGGAAGTTCTTCAAAAGATGCAAGAGTTAAATGTGAGTTGAGGAATACTACTACTTGCGATACCTCAGCTTCTTTACCACCAACTTCGCCTAATTTATCAGTTTCAGTTTTAAGATGTGATGGTTATAATGATGGTAGATGCACTTCAAGATATATGAAGGTATTCATATCTCTATTTTTGCGTCTCCCCAAGATTTGTATTTTATTTTTTCTCTATGCTCGAAATAAGTTAGTTTAACTGAAAAATTGTAAATCTCTTTCTCAAAGCAGGATAATGTAGAAGTTTACTTGAAGTGTCATCAGTGTCTGAAAGAGGAGAAAAGGACCATTATTTCTTGCTCCAAGTGTCAAAAGAACTCTTATTGTATCCGCTGTATCAAGATTTGGTATGTATTTTAACTGATTCTACCTCTTTTTGAATTTGCATTATATCATTTTTAAATGTAACGTGGTTTCTTTTTCTTGTGCATATAGGTATCCTCACATGAAAGTAAAGGCAGTCAAGGACCTTTGCCCATTTTGCCGAGGAAATTGCAACTGTAATGCGTGCCTGCACTCAAGTGGGATGATTAAGGTTTGTTTTTCGTGGAATTACAAAGCGTGTTCTCTCAGCATTGCTCCATCTAATGAAAAATATCAATTTTTTTTTTTTTGAACTTCAGACACCAAAGAGGGACATATACGACCGTGAAAAGGCTCAGCATCTGGAATATTTAATTTGCTCCATGCTTCCATTTCTAAAGCAATTTTCTGAAGAACAAACAAAGGAGATAGAGATTGAAGCAAAAATTCGAGGTATAAGGTTTTTGGCCTTGGTTTCAGGTCTTTAGTTTGAAGTGAGGCACTGCTAACAAAAATTTTTCTGTCAGGAATTTCACCTTTGGAAATTGAAATACCACAGACCCTCTGTCACAATGAGGAGCGTGTTTATTGGTAATCATCTCTTCTTTACTAAAGGGAAATATTATATGATTGTTTTGTCACCGTCTAAATATTACTTTTCATGCTTGGAACAGCAACCATTGTGCAACTTCAATAGTAGATCTACATCGAAGCTGCCCAAAATGTTCTTATGAACTCTGTCTAAGTTGTTGCCTAGAAATTCGAAACCAGGGATGCCTTTTAGACTGTGGAGAAGTGAAATTTCAATACAGGAGTAGGGGTTATGGTTACATTCATGGTGGAGATCCATCACCTGAATGTTGCCCCCTAGAAACTTCAGAGGATCATATTGAGCCTTTGTCTGAGTGGAAGGCAAATGATGATTCTAGCATTAATTGTGCTCCGAAAGAAGTGGGTGGATGTGGTGATTGCGTGTTGGATCTCAAGCGAATCCTTCCATGTCAGTGGATCTCAGATTTAGAAGCAAAAGCCAAAAAATTATTAGAGATTCGCCTATCCGGACGTACTACTTTTAAGAATGATAGTGCAGAAACAAGAAGGGATATGTTGCGAAAAGCAGCTTCTAGAGAGGGTTCTTGTGACAACTTCTTATATTGTCCAGATTCAAGTGACACTCTGAAAGAAGGAGAGCTTTCGAACTTCAAAAAACACTGGGTTAACGGTGAACCAGTTATAGTTCAAAATGTGCTTGAGCAAGCGACTGGTTTGAGCTGGGAGCCAATGGTCATGTGGCGTGCTTTAAGTGAAAATATGGATGCAGATAGTCCATCACAATTTTCAGAAGTAAAGACCATTGATTGCCTGGCTGGTTGTGAGGTTTGGTTCTTCAACAGTTGAACTCTCGGCAGTCTTTTAACTTTCTGGCAAAGAAACTTTCTTTTTCAATTCTCGTATTTGAACATGTGCTAGGTCAATAAATTTCTTTTCAAATGTATTTATTTTATTTTGTGCTAGATCAATCTGATTTGTCATTTCTTCTTTCTCAAGTTTGTTTCTCTTTTCACTTGGTTTTTCAAGCACATATTGTGCTTCTATTGCTGATTTTGTGAGTTTTTCAGGTGGAAATCAGTACTCATCAATTTTTTGAAGGATACACTGAAGGGCGAATGTATGGAAATTTATGGCCAGAGATGCTTAAGCTTAAGGATTGGCCACCTTCTGATAAGTTTGAAGATCTTTTACCTCGTCATTGTGATGAATTTATCAGTGCCTTGCCATTTCAAGAGTACACAGATCCTAGAGCTGGGATTCTCAACCTTGCTGTTAAGTTGCCACCGGGTGTCTTGAAACCAGACATGGGTCCAAAATCATATATTGCCTATGGGTATGTGGAAGAGCTTGGAAGAGGGGACTCTGTAACTAAGCTTCATTGTGATATGTCTGATGCGGTATGCCTTAAAAATTTGAGATGTTATGTGATTTGTGCATAGTTTTTGTTGAACAATATAAAATTTTGCTTCAAGTTGCATTATTGGACAACTTGGATTGTCCAAACACTTGTGCATCTAAAAACTTCTTGGAAATATTATGACATGTTCTTCCAATTTCTGTAGGTGAATATTTTGACACATATAGCAGAAGTGAAGCTAAGTGATGAGCAGCAATTTGCAATTTCAAGGTTGAAAAAATTGCATAGGGCCCAAGATGAGAAAGAGCTTTTGGATTGGGTGAATTCTCACAAGTATCAGGTTGGACAACAGGGTGAATGGACAGAGGAGAGAGAAATCCTAGTAAACAAGCACTCTTCTGAAATTAATGAAGAACTCAAGCTTCCAGAAAATGAGCAGCAGCCACATGGGCCCAATCTTTCTGGTTCCTCCACGGAAGCTGTGGAAGAAACAGGCGGTGCTTTGTGGGACATCTTCCGGAGGGAGGATGTTCCTAAGTTAGAGGCATATCTGAGAAAACATTATAAAGAATTTAGGCACACCTATTGTTGTCTAGTTGAACGGGTATTTATGGTATTCTCAGCTTGCTTTAGCCATTGCATACATGAAAGAGTGCTGATATATTTTTTGTTTTTGTTTTTGGGTTTAGGTTGTTCATCCGATTCATGACCAATCATTTTATTTAACTTTGGAGCACAAAAGGAAGCTGAAGGAGGAATTTGGTATGTATGAAGCCAAGCATGGTTATTGATATACTTTGGATCATCAACTTTTTTTTTATTTTTTATGGTCGGATGGATCATAACTAACAGGCTCTAATTTCACCCTCCTTAGGTGTTGAACCATGGACATTTGTACAAAGACTCGGAGAGGCAGTATTTATTCCAGCCGGATGCCCACATCAAGTCAGAAATCTCAAGGTCCTATATCATCATTTCAAACTTTCTTCAGGCTTTCCTGAATGCCAAAGATTTTTTTTTCCCCTTCTTGTATAACTCATCTAAATATTAAGTTTTCCAACCCTGCAGTCATGTACAAAAGTAGCCGCAGACTTTGTATCTCCTGAAAATGTCCATGAGTGCCTCCGTTTAACCGAGGAGTTCAGACGACTTCCTCAGAACCATAGAGCCAGAGAAGACAAACTTGAGGTATTATCTTCCCATTGCTCCTTCTCACTATCGTACTATAATTCTTCTACTGAATTTGTTTGCGTGTTATCTTTTTGTGGAACAGATAAAGAAAATGATACTTTATGCTGTTGACCAAGCTGTAAAAGAGTTGAAGAGCCTTGCTATCAACCCAAATTTGAGCGTTTAGGGAGCTACCCCCAACTTTGCATATTTACTTTCTCGCAATACTGATTTATTTCACCATTGCTGCTACTGCTGCTGCTGAGATCCTTAGCTTCTGTAAAGTATGTGCTGATGAAAATTTTGTAAATTGAAGGAGTTCTCTTTGCGCTTCAAGTAAATTGAAGCCAGGATCCTTAATTTAAAGCCAAAATCTTACCTTGGATGATCCCATTGTTTTCGCCATTGTAGCTTTCATCTATATGGTCTAAGTAGTGTTTGATTCCTGAAATGAACATTAGAAATGAAACTAAAATAGGAACAGAATGTGGGAACAATTCAAATGTAAAATAAGAAGAATTGAGAATTGGTAGGAACCTAATTGATATAGATGGCTATTCTATCCAAACCCCAAAAACTTGGTGAGTTAGGTTTCTTAATTTTTTTTTTTTGAATTAGTTTTTTTCTTACTTGCAGAAAAGAAAAACCATCTCCAGTGCTGCTCATGCACATGCCAAAGAAGCTTAAGAATTTGACTAAAAGCTAGCTTGGTATTGTTGTGATGTAAAGGAACTCTTTCCTACTTCTTTTAACCCCTCAAAAATAGCTTATTTTAACCAAAATTTTGAAAAAAACAAAATTCTAAAATTTATAACAAAAAACAACCCATCAAAACTTCAATGTAAAGCTCCTTTTTACTACCTATCTTCAACCCCAAATTGACCCTCAAAGATAACTGATAAAATGTTAAGGAAACAAAACTTGTATACAAACACTTTTAACCCTTAATTTGTTCTTATCTATCTATATAAGTATTAGAAAAAAAATCAGTGTATAAAACAATTTGTAAGAAAAACAAAACAAAACAATTTCATTTTAAAGGGGCAAAAGAGTAAAAAATTGAACACATTCAATCATTTGATCTAATAAGAAATTCCTGTGTGATCATACACTATGTGCTGGGGTGTTACTAATTCACTCAAATTATAATGTGTACAATTATTAAGATCTAAAACCCTAAACTCTAAACCTTTGGTAACACCACATTAGTATATGTAGTATTAAATACTGAATATGTTGTCCCTCATGTTAAGGAAAAATTATTGTGTATACATATTGCACCACCACGTAGTGTTATCCATATAAGTGTTGTAACATGGGTGGACAACAAATATGTAAATGGTCTCGTTTGATACATAGGATAATATTGGATATGATAAATAGTTAAATTTATTGTATTCAAGGAAAAACATGAATGATGTGTTCTAACTTGAAGGAATAAGATGGAAGAAAATGAATTATTTAATCCTCCTATTTTAGGGGGGATTAGAAGGAATAAGTTTTCTCTATAATTAGTCCATCTTAATACATGTTATAACTTTAAGTTAGAAACTTTTTTCTTGAATACATATGAATTTAGTCATTTATTTTATATAGTACTATCTTATGTATCAAACGAGGCCTTAGGGTATTGTATTGATAACATTCACCCTTATTATTACACATGGATTAGTTACAACTAGTAACGGTATTACAATTAACCCCCCATACTATGTTTTGTCAAACAAAAGACCCTTAACTCGTCAATTCTCATTAGATTTGCACATGTGTTACTAAAAGAGAATGTCACGTGTGCAAAAATAATAGCCAATTTGAAATTTTTTGAAGAAAGGGGGTTATGTGTTTGACAAAACATAATTTGGGAGGCAAAGTGTCAAAAATTTAATTTGAGGGGTAAAGTTCAAACCTCCCAATAGTTTGGGGGATAAATTATAATTACCCTAAATAATATTGAAATGCATAAGAATGAAGAGTAATTAATAGAAAAAAATTTTTGATATAGAAGTGGAGATTCGAATTAACTTGAGACAAGACTATTTTCTAAGTCTTTATACAAGGATCACTCTTGCAAAAAATTAGACAAATCCAAAATCATTTAACTATTTGATTGAAAGACCATCATTTCAAGTATTTACATAATAATTATATTTGTCCATTTATTCAATCACAATAAGATGTCTTAGTGATTTTTGATTTACTTAATTTTTTGTAAGAAGATTCTTATATAGAGACTTAAAAATTAAACAGTTTAAATTATCGAATTACAATGAAAAGTGAATCCCACATGCAATAACTTATCATGTTTAAGATGATATATATTTCACAAAATACGACTCTTTCTATATATATATATAGAGCCCCCTTCTAATGAGGGATCC
>QANT01001176.1:0-30888 GCA_003254885.1 Purshia tridentata
TGGGTTAGTATATATATATTCGAGCTGCTTCATTTCTTGAGTTTTGAGGGTAAATTCCATCTTTTCATCTCATCCCCTTTTAGGGTATAGAATATGTTTGATAGAGGTGTTATGTTAGGGTTTAGCTCTGGGATTTTGGGCGAAGCCTAAAATTCTGGAGCTAAACCATAACATAAAAGCCGACAAACCATAGCCGATCGATTGATTGGTACTATTGAAATGTATTTATAAACCAAAGTCAACCGTTCGTTTGGTACAGTTAAATCTTATAATTAATTATAGGATAATATGATAATATTAATTAGGATATATAATATAATATTACAATATTAAAGTAATATGCAATTAGAATAATATTATAATAATATTAGGATAATATTAAGATTTACATATCATTAATTTTAGGATAATATTACATATTTTTTAAATTAAAAACATCTGAATAATATTTTTGGACCTTAGTCAAAAATAAAAAAGTATTAAGGTATTAGTCTAAGAGAGGAGAAAAAATTGGACCGGCCTATAAATCACCCTAGTTTATATTATCTATAACAATTACATATCACCTCATTCTCCACCTATCCGCTTTCATTTTATATACTTGCTTTTTCTCTTAATTATAATTTATATGTTGCTTGATCTTTCACTATTATAACTTTCATCAAACTATGCATGCATCAAGTGTGTATGATAATTTAGTATGAGTTTTAAGATATTTGAATTGGTTTGTTTTCTTTTTTGAATTTGACACATAATTGTTATTTTAAGATGTTCTTACCTAAAAAGAAAAAAAGTAATCATTTTTTGACCTGGTGAATTTTCAATTTAATCATTTTTAGACACTCCTTTTTCAAAGGAAATGTGGGAGTTTCATATTCTAGTGAGAGATTCTAGTTATTGTGGGAGCTTATATCTCTAGTGATAGAACACTTTCTCTCCTAAAAGAAACTTAAAAATGCTCTCAAATAAGAGAGAGTATTGTTAGAATAATTAATTTGTTAATGATTATTAGGTGAGTGATTTGTGGAGTGATTTGTGTCTTTGTATTCCTATAAATACTCCCATTGGGTGATGAATAAACTATCCTGAAATATGGATCCTAAACCTAGAATTTGACAGGTACCTAACTATCTACTACTAATAACCTCAGCTAAAAAAAGAAAGAAATACATCATACATGAATTTTTTTTTTTTTTATTTTTTTTTTTGAGGAGATACATCATACATGATTGAAAATAGCATTCAAGGCTCACCAATAATAATAATTTACATTCCGTTGGGCCTTTAATAGGCCCAATAACTTGTTATAGTCTGACCCAACAAATGAAACTTTCTGGGTCGGCCCACTAAGCCTTCCTTAGTCCGTACACTCATCTTCTTTTCTCCGAAGTGGACTCTCACTCAGCTCAGTGAAACCGGAAAACGGAAAACACAGAGAATGGCGGCAACGAAGAGTAGTAGTAAGGTGGTCTATAACATTTACAGAGCGCTGAGCAAAGGTCTATCGCCATTTCTGTACGTTCACCTACACTGGCGCAAACTCCGAGGCCTCGAGCACCCTCTCCGATGGCCCGAGCGTCTCGGTCGCCCCTCCCTCCCTCGCCCCCCGGGCCCACTCCTCTGGTTCCACGCCGTCTCATTAGGTTAAGCTTTCCGCGATTCATCATTTTATTTTCCTTCCCCTGTTTGGCTACTGAGAAAGTGGAGGACGATAAGAGTGAAAGCTGAATCAACCACAGTGGTTCTGCTTCTTTTGCTTTGAAATGCTCAGTGAGTTTAAATGTGATTTTTTTTTAAAAAAAATTTTGTTGGTGTAATGGAAATTACAAGCAGGTGAAGGAATGGCTGCGATTCCTGTAATCAAACAATGCATTCAGCGGAGGCCTGGTTTAACCATTTTGATGACCACTGCGACGTCGTCTGCATTGTAAGACCAAATCTTCATTTTTTCTCTCTTTAACTGAAGCTTATAACCAAAAAAAAAAAAAAAACTGAAGANAAAAAAAAAAAAAAAAAAAAACTGAAGATTATGTTTAAATTTATTTAATATGGAAGTTAATTTTCTTTGAAAAATGACTCTGAACTTATTTTTAGTTTTTATTTATTTTGTTTCATTCTTATATGCAGTGAAGTAATAAACAAACGTCTTCCAACTGGTGTCATACATCAGGTACTCTTATAAGAAAAATAAATGAATATGTATTGTAGGACAATTTGACACTTTAACCGTTTAATAAATTTTCATAGATTTTTTTATTTTTGTTGTGAATTCAGTCATTGGATATAATGCTCTTCTTCTGTACAGCTAACTAAAATTGAAGATAGCATTATTTTATTTGTACTAGTTTGCGCCGGTTGATACACCTGCTGCTATGGACATGTTCCTTGGTCACTGGAAGCCAAATGCCATTGTGATAATGGAGAGTGAACTGTGGCCAAATTTAATAGTGGGTGCTTCAGAAAAGGGTGTAAGTTATTTATCCCATAAAGATCTCTTCATACATTATGTGAGCATGCATGTCTTCTGAGAAAAATAAAGCAACCTAATAATACTTAAAAATATAGCTCAAGTATAATTCTTCAATTTTACCCTAATTGGTTATTTAATAATTCATACTCCCTAGGTGATTTTTGTTTTCTTTTTCCAATGTGCAATTGTATCTGCATGCAAATTTTTTCTAAGCTCGGCTACTTGTCCAATTTTTATAACTTGAATGCTTCAAATGTAATTTTTTTTTTATATGTATGGTGTATTTATATTGTGTTTCTGATTTTAGGTAAGTTATATGATTTTAGATAACATATATGATCCGTATTTTCTTCAGATCATGCTGGCATTGTTAAATGCTCGGGTATCTACTAAATCCTTTAAACGTTGGTCAGGACCAGTGCTTCTTCCACTTATTTCGTTGATGCTATCGAAGTTTTCATTGATTATCCCATTGGTAAGTGCTGCTATACATTGCATTGGAGTAATCTGGGTCTTCTGTTGTGCTCTCATTGATTTTGTTGCGTGGCACAGAGCACCATGCAGGCAATCCACTTTCAGCTACTGCATGCCCCACCTTTTGTCATCAACTTTTCTGGCGACTTGAAATATGGTATGCTTCACTATGAAAACGTATATAAAAACATTTTTGGCTTAGCATGTTGGCCAGTATATGCAAATGAAGCTCTTCTTTTATTCTAATACCTTTTGCAAGTCAATTGGAAAGTCTAAATGTTATGCTTTGTATCTTGATTCATTTCATAATTATATTTATAGCAACTCTTGAAGAAGGTGATAATCTATCCTAATCCTGGATTTTTCATTTTCTGTCCAGTGGTTGACGAGTTTGACCTTTCTGAGGGAGAGATCAGAAGTATAGCAGATTTGGAAGTACAACTTGCCCACAGGCAGGTTTGGATGGCTTCTTCCATACATAAGGGGGAAGAAGAAGGTCAGTTCCTGCTACTTAGCCTTGAGTCCCGGACTGCGTATATGGTGTCATCTTATTTTGAGACTTCACCTGCATCATATAGTGTCATATTGCTTCATCATTGACAGTTGTTTGTTTATGAAATTGTCATATGGCTATAAGTTCTTCTTGGTTGTGTTACGCAACTACTACTTGTAGAAAATTGGCACATGGTTCCAGTTTGGTGCCACTGAGGCTTGCAACTTAACTAAAAGTTGTTGCTTTTTTATTCAAGTAATGTCATTGCAATGGCATCGTGAACATGAACTTTTCTTCAAGTAGTTTCATTTATCTAAAGTAATTTTCACTTCCTTTATGTCTTCCTTGACTATCAAGGAATATTATTTGAACTGATGCAACAATGATACCTTTGGAAAATCATAATTAGTTTTTTATGTATATATCAAAAATTTCCAGTGGTTTGGATTCTTCTTTATGCATCTTTTAAATAACTGTTGATAACTTTAAAGCCTTCTAACTGGTTTTAATTTCTTTACTGTCATTTAACAGTAATATTCCTTTGCTAGTTTATTTCTGTTGGTTGAAAAGCTCACAAATACCATCTGCAGTAATACTAGGCATTCACAAAGTGCTCGTGCAAGATTACCCTGATGTGTTCACTATTATTGTGCCTCGACATCCACAGCATGGAAAAGAGATTGCTCAAGTAAGAAAAACATGCAGTTTTTTTGGCATTCAACAGTATAAATGGTCACTATAAAAGTTAACTTCACTTTTTTTATGGCATAAATTCGTTGAGATTCACTACCTGAAGAAATTATTGAATTTTACATGTATTAATTTTATTTCATGCCATCATCTTAAGTAGTGCAGAAATTGTTGAAAGAAGGGCATGGTGTAGCTTTGAGATCTCGACATGATAAAATTGTAGGAGGAACGAATATATATGTGGTGGACACATTAGGTCAGCAAATTTTGAAATCTTTTCCCTACATAATTCTTAGACAATTGCAGTGTGGACATCAGACCTCTCATACTTAACCCTCCTATAGTTGCTTCTGGAAAATATAATCCCTAACTTCATTATATGTTTTCTGTCCTTGCTTGATTTATAGGTGAATTGAAACACTTGTATAGGTTAGCTCCAGTAGCTGTAATTGGAGGTTCCTTCTTTCCTAGTCTTTCTGGTCACAACATATCAGAAGCTGCTGCAGCTGGCTGCGCTGTTTTGACTGGTGAATATTTGCTATTATATCACATGTTGGTTCTTAACATACCACTGATAGATGCTTTCTTATTTTGCCTTTTCAGGTCCTCATGTCGGACATTTTTCACGCATGGTGCTGGAAATGCACCGATTAAATCCTCTGTCAGTTCTGCAGGTGTGAAGAACCTCTATCCTCTGTTGTCTTTTGATGAGTCTCTTCAAGATTTAGCTCTAAAGTCATATTGCATGCTTCCAAAATTTGGCAATTGATATAATGCTTTGCAAGTTTGTACAACAAAAAGAAAATTTGTCAGTTGTCTAGTCAGTTTGAACTTAATTCAGTTGAGTTCCATCTCCACATTACCCTGTATGGAACTGTTCAATTCTGCCGGGAAACTTTTTTAGTCATAGGATCTTTTATATAGGATCCAGATGGGAAGTAAATAAGATGATAGATTTAACCTCTACGCTGTTCAGCTTTTCGGGTGAAGCTATTAGGTAGACATGTTGTAGAAGTCATTTAGTACTCTGCATGGCTAGAATGGGAATTATACAGGTTAATTTTAAGTTAATTTCTTAAAACATATTTCTGTTGTGGGTTACCTTCAATTGTTGCTTCAGTGGCTAGTCTCTATAAACAAGCCAATTACACCTGTATTAAGTCTGCTTTTGGGTGAGAAGATCAAAGATGGATGTGGTAGTGGTGTTAATGCTGGCCATCATAGATTGTGGATAGTTTCTACATAAAAGCCACTACCTTGACGGCTGGATCTCTGACTTAACTAATTAAAGTTATGTTTGCTCATTTCAATTGTTAGTTTCTCAGCAGAAAAAGCATCTGTGTGATTTCTGTGGCTTTCTATGCAAATGATCATGCAGGTTTCTGGTAAAATAGAACTTGAAGAAGCTCTTAGAAAGTTGTTTAGTGATGCCAAAATTCTAGAAGCTCATCGTATGGCTGCAAAACAAGTGTGCCATGCTCTGTCAAGTGGTATTGCTGGCAACGTTTGGAATCTTCTAGATTGTCATATTCTCCAACAGGCTTTGAGCTAAGAAGTAAATGAAGATCAACATGCAACAATAGTAAAATTGGGTAGAGTTTACCTGCTGCCCTTCGCATCAGAGTAATTTATGTTCTTAGCCATTTAGCATGTCTTAGATGAGTTAGCCTGCGAATTGCTGTATCAAATTGTATTCTTTCAACTTAATGATAAAACAGTTCTGAAATTCTTATGCTACTTGACAAATGACAATCTTTGTCTTAAGGACTTTCAACTTAATGAGATCATGTAATGACCTGAATTTCCTGTATGAGACTGTTGTGAATGTGTGTTGCGCATCTTCACCTATAAATAAATGAAACCCCCATGTGTATATTCTTCAACAACTAGTGCTTATACTCTTTCAATAACAATCTTATAACAAAAGCTATACATGGTCAATGCTTAATGTACTACATTGATCCAGCAGGGGAAGACTGTCTTCTGCTAACTTGGTATTGCTATTAAAATATAAAAAAAGTGATCACAAATACAGAGATACTGTTGCTACTGCTTTACCATTGATGCAATAATCAATCAATCGATGATCTCAGAAAGCCATGAAGTAGCAAGAGAATTGATTGAGACTTGTACCACCTCTAAGAGTGTGAACTATATCTTCAAAGAGGAACTCATCACATGGAATAGCTAAAGGACCAGTGCTATCGTGACCGTACTCTTCATATGCTTCGTCTAGCAGCTCCTGTAAAACCGGGTGGTTCAAGAGATCTGTCCTTACAACAAACCTTCTTCTAGCTTCCCCCACTACCACAGCCAAGTGACCGCGGGGCACATCCCGGGGCGGTTTCTTTTCACCACCTCGGGCAAGCCTGTGCTTCACATGCAACCCGTTCTTTTTCAGCTTCGTAATGTTGCAGATGTTACATCTAGAATATTGCTTTGAGGGAGGAGCCACATCCATACGAAGTGAGGTTTCAGACATTCTTGTCAAGGATTCAGAATTTCAGACTGGCAACAGGTATTTATTTTGGGGGCAGAAATCCTCCCCGTTTTTATCTTCTACAATCTACCCATTTACAGTAACTAAGGGTAACATGGTAGTGTAAAATATATCTCATAGTTGCCTGAAATGTAGATTAGACAAGTGAGAGATGCTATGACTGATTTGGGTTTTCTGTTGTTAGGTTGACTGCATCACTAATATTGCATGGTTTTTCTGGGATAAAAGTGAGCAATCTAACTTCGTGATCGAAGTAATTGCATGCCCAACTTCTTTGCTTATCGGTTTATGCAATTTTTTGCCAACATGCAAGCACCTACCAAAATTGAAGAGTACTTTTCGTTAACAAAAATGCCTTGGATGATGCCTTTTGGCGCCATTCTGTTCTGTTAGATGTCTCTTTTAGGTTAACTTTTGATTAGCTCAATTGTGGGATTAGCAGAAGTGGTTTGTATGATTTTAATTTGAAAAAAAGAACAAACAAGGATAAACCCTCACTTTCGTGCGTTCTCACTCTCCACATGCCTCACCAACATGCATGGACTGACATTCTTACATGCTCTCACATGTGCCATCTTAGGGTGTCAATTTTTCCCTAAGAAGCTAAGACAAGGTGTTGTAGCATTGTTCCTTATCCACTACCTATGGATCCTGAAATACTGGAAGTGAAGTTGGACTTTGAGAGTAACCCAGTCCAAAACTCTGCTAATATGGTGGGGTGTCTAGGCTTGGTGGGTGGACTAGATTTAAGTTTACTGGCCTGAATGACCTCAAATTCATTCTTTTTCTAGCTACTGCAACTAGTTTGAATCTAACAGGAGTGGAAAGCAAACAAATTCATGATATAAAGCAGCAAGAGAGGGCTTTTAAGTTGACCTGTTGTATTGGCTTCACACAGATAAACAAGGTCAAGAAAAAATGTGAAAGCAAAATCATTTTGGTGGGGGTAAAAGGGAGAAATGATGAGTGCATGAGTTCATGAGAGTTTAGGCCTTAATTTTAGGCAGCTTTTCATGAAGAAGAAGCAGAAATAATTACACATTATAGACATTTGATGGAGAGTTCCATGTGATATCAATGAGTATGCACCCTTGCTTATAAATATATATCTTGGACAGTAATTTGGTATATAGCTAATCTGATAATCCCAGCTAGTACAAGAAAGTTGAGTATTTATACTAGAATGAGCTTTTATTTTTCTGATCCAAACTTGTAAACCCGAAGGCCTTGTTTGCTATCTAGGATTGGATTGAAAAGGATAATAACAAGATTTATGTGTATTTAAGACAGAAGATGAAAAGTGTTTTCTAATTGGATGGGAAGAAAATAGTTTAGCCATAAGAAAAATGTTATATTTGCTAATCTTTACCATTTTGAGAGAATTGCATAGAATAAGTTGTTCTCATAATTTATACATCTTATTCTCATATAATTCCTTCAAGTTAGAAATTTTTTCCTCAAATACACATAAATTTGACATTTATTCTTTCCGATCCAATTCTAGCAATCAAACAAAGTCGAAGTGTCGTACTTATCTTAATTTACATGTAGCTATCCATGTGGATGTTGGGTTGGTATAAAAGACTCGAAACTCAGAGCTATCAATGGGCAACAAAATTGAAATGGCCTTACCAACTGTGAGCTAACAGAAAAGAAGAGAGTGTATTTTGGATGTTGTACACTTTCATTGTCCTTGTGTGTACATAAAATAAGAAACAAAAGAAATAGAAATGAACATGGGCCTGGGCGATATACTCTAGTTTTCTACCTTTATGGCCTGGGTCTTTTCATGGCCAGTTCATGTTACTTGTTTTTTTTTTTTTGTCAAAGTCCATGTTACTTGGTATTGTAGACAATAAGGTTGGCTTCCTTATCTGTCTTTTTATTTTTAAGAATAAGAATAAAACGATTTCTTTTCTTCAATACGAACGACATAAAATATTGAGCCAAAGTTGAACTCTCAATAAGAATTAGTTATCAGAGAGCATAAAACAAAAATGAAAGTGAAAATATTCTGGGCAAAATACTAATCTTAGTAAATAGAAAGTACTAATTATAAACTAGTCGTTGAAAATAATGTCATAATATTCAGAAAAATTTTTGAAAATTTTCCTAAAATGCCAAGCTGAAACTGAAAGGCCCAACCCCAAGTAAATAAAGCACATTAAATCTTCTAGTTTGGCTGTATTAATTTCGATCCAGAAACTTCTTAAACCTAAAATCGCTGGAGTCCAGTTTGTCTCATTTTCCATTTCTTAGTTCCACCAAAATTTGAAAAATTACACCGCTGAGCTTTTTTGGCCTTTGACGTACACTTTTACTTTTGTGTTGGGTGCAGCTTTTGTCTGCTTTGTTTTCTTTTTAGCTGACTCGGCAAATTGGAACGCCAATCGCGGCTTCAATCTCTCCTTTTCTTCCATGTTTCATAATTAAAAACAAAACCAAGAAGCAAGAAAAGAGAAAAGAGAAAAGAGAGAGAGAGGCCGCACATATAGAGCCTGTAAGCCTGTAACCATTTCCTTCACTTTTTGGGACAGCGTGAGCTGCATGGCCATCACCATGCCAATAAAGATTTTGAGTATTTCTCATTTTATTATTCTAGTATCAATTGTTTTGTTGTAACAAAAATGCTAGCCTCAATGAACTATATTGCACTTTCATCTCTGTATCGATCCTTTTTCTTACAGTTTCATATACATATACTTGTAGTTTACTACTGTTTGCAGTTTCATGCGAGTATTAGTTAATTTTGTTGTCAAACTTACAATACCATTCAAGATTGACTGATTCTAAATCTAACCCATGTAGTCAATTAACTGTTGGGGAGACATATCATATTATGTCGCTTGACAATTTGACGAACTATACAACAAAATTGTTAAGAAGAAAAGAATTCTTATTAGTATCACTGCATGCACTCGATATTCTACAAAAATGTGAACAACAAACAACGTATCTCTCTCAGCATTCTGCATTATTATTAAGAATCTCATATACTTGTATGCAGGTCTTGCAAAGAAATTGACTCAATTGAAAGGTTATATATAAGTTTATAACAAAGAAAGGAAAACAGATGGATAGATGTTAGGACAGCTATCTAGCTAGTTGGTGTTAATTTGTTTAGATGCTCTTTTTGTGTTCATCTTTTTTAAGGTTTGGTAGAATAACTTTGCTTTCTCAACACTTAAAGTTGTAAAAAAAAGCTTTAAAAGTGGTCCGACACCAAGAAAATAATATATCATGTTTTGGGTTATAATTGCTAAGTGACAAATGCACATATATATAAGATTTATAGTCAAACATGGCAATGTCAAATGCTCAATGTCAGGGTCTATAATACGACAGCACTACTGCATCAGCCCACAGGATCATGCAGGCTGCTTGCTTATTATACACAACAATTTAGCCTCCTGTTGAAAATATGGAGATTTCATTTTACACTGAGAACTAGGGATTCTTTTATTGTATGTCAAATTTATACCCTTCTTTGTGTGCAAATCTATATGATACAAATACAAATATGTTTAAATATCCTCACACACAGGTGTTTAAGGTTTCTATATTAAAAATTCTTGTATCCATGTATAGGCTGTAAGTATAGCTGGACCAAGAACTAGACATTTGAAAGAAGAATCTGAGGCAGGAGCATATATTCCCCTGTATGAGTAGAGCCCGACTTTGACATTGAGAAGGTCAATTAAGGGTTATTTAACAAGATTGATGTGATGGATTTACAGTAGTTTGGTCAGCCTAGTTACTCTGGCTCTCTAGCTCAACCCAACATCTAATGGCACCAAAGAATGTCCAAGAAGTAAATGAATGCTATGTCTGTGTGCTTCTTCTTGCAAAAACAAAATCAACTGGATCCATAACAATCATGTTGATGGTTACAATAGAATTTATTCAAATAGGTACAAGTATGTCTAAGTGTATGAGTCTATGAGACCCAAATGACAACCTTGGGTATCAAGGGCTTTAAAAAAAAATGCCATCATGTACTTGACTGGACCGCTTTCTGTCATTTGCTCTACAGCAACACCCCAAGCCTTTGGTGAAGAAAAAGTGAAAAAGGAATACCCTTTACTCATTCCAAGTGGAAGGAGTGGAGAACAGCAATCATTCATGCAACCACACCCTCACTCTAATCCCCATCCCTGTTGTCTTCTTTAATCATACTCCCTCTCCAAAGACACCATACCCTCTGCCCTCTAATCATATCATTCCCTATTACCAAAAAACAAAAGTGAAAAAGATAAAGAAAAAAAAACATATCTTTTCCCACTAATTTTCTCCCTCCCTCTCTCTCTTCAAAATTATAAACTCTAATGGCCCTAAATGTAATGGCCCTAATGGGTCACTCTCTTTATTCATAAATTACTTTTTAAATAATATATTTTCTCACATATTTTTCTCTCTCTTTCTCCCTCTTCAAATTCATAGAAAGAGCCAAAGAGACAGAGAAAATATAGAGTAAACTAAAGAGAGACTCTCATGAGTGACTCACACTTTTGGTCATATTTTTTTCAAAAAAACTCTTCCTTAGTCCTCATTCCTCACACCCTCTCTTCCCGCCCAACCACACACGACAACATAACAACACCATGAAGAAGAAGCTGCCGTACTCCTTATCCCATTCCTTGGTGGCTCTGTCTCTTCTGCTACTGGGCCTGGCCCACCCCTCCCTCTCTTCTCCGCCCAACGACACCTGGGCCCTGGCCCAATTCCGCCTCCGCGCCGACACCCACGGCTACCTCCAGTCCAACTGGACCGGACCCGACGCCTGCGCCACCACCTCCGGCTGGCTCGGCGTCCGCTGCTCTGTCAATGGACGCCGAGTCGTCGCCCTCTCCCTCCCTTCCCTCAACCTGCGGGGCCCACTCTACTCCCTGGCGCCGCTCGACCAGCTCCGCCTCCTCGACCTCCACAACAACCGCCTCAACGGCACCGTCGCCCCCCTCGCCAACTGCACAAACCTCAAGCTCCTCTACCTTGCCGGCAACGATCTCTCCGGCCCAATTCCGCCTGCGATCGCCTCCCTCCGGCGGCTCCTCAGGCTGGACCTCTCCGACAACAACATCCGCGGCCCGATCCCTGACGACCTCTCCCGCCTGAACCGGCTCATCACGCTCCGGCTCCAGAACAACGAGCTCACCGGAAAAGTCCCGGACCTCTCCGGCTCCCTCGTCAACCTCAAGGAGCTCAACCTGACCAACAACGAACTGTACGGACGGTTGCCGGAGGGTTTGTTGAGGAAATTCGGTGAAGGAAGCTTTGCCGGGAACGAAGGGCTGTGCGGGTCGAGTCCGTTACCGGGTTGTTCGTTCAGCGGGTCAAGTAGTAGTCCGCCGTCGGCTGCTTCTGTCCAAACGGTGCCGTCGAACCCGAGCTCACTGCCGGAAACGACGACGAGTGTAAACGCAGCGAAGAAAAGCTCAAGAAAGGGACTGAGCCGCGGTGCTATAGTGGCAATTGTGGTAGCAAACTGTGTGGCAATGGTGGTGATAATGTCGTTCCTGGTGGCGCACTACTGCGCAAGAAGCCGAAGCTCGAATTCGATGGCGGGAAGCGAGAGTAGTGGGAAGAGGAGGAAGAGTGGGAGTAGCTATGGCAGCGAAAGGAAGGTGTATGCGAACAATGGTGGGGGTGCGGATAGCGATGGGACGAACGCAACGGAGCGGAGCAAGCTGGTGTTTTTCGAGCGGAGGAAGGAGTTCGAGCTGGAAGAGTTGCTCCGAGCGTCGGCGGAGATGCTGGGGAAAGGGAGCTTGGGGACGGTGTACAAGGCGGTGCTTGATGATGGCTGTACGATGGCGGTGAAGCGGCTCAAGGACGCTAATCCCTGTGCCAGGAAAGAGTTTGAGCAGTACATGGATTTGATTGGGAAGCTCAAACACCCAAACATTGTCAGCCTCACCGCTTACTACTATGCCAAAGAGGAGAAGCTTCTTGTCTATGATTATCTCCCTAATGGAAGCTTGCATTCACTTCTTCATGGTAATATATTATTAATTAGGCTATGTTTAGTTTCATTTTCTCTGAAATGTGGCATTAATTTGATGCATGCAATCAGGCAATCGGGGTCCAGGTCGGATTCCTTTGGATTGGACTACAAGAATCAGCTTGGTTTTTGGTGCTGCTCGTGGGCTTGCTTGGATTCATGAGGAGTATAGCTCTGCAAAAGTACCACATGGGAATGTCAAGTCTTCCAATGTGCTATTAGACAAGAATGGAGCGGCTTGCATTTCAGACTTTGGACTGTCTCTGCTTCTCAACCCAGTTCATGCCATTGCAAGATTGGGAGGGTACAGAGCTCCTGAACAGGCAGAGGTTAAGAGGCTGTCTCAGAAGGCGGACGTGTACAGCTTCGGGGTCTTGTTGTTGGAGGTTCTTACAGGGAGAGCTCCATCGTCCCAGTACCCTTCTCCGACTCGCCCTCTTGTCGAGGAGGAGGAGCAGGGGGTGGACCTGCCCAAATGGGTGAGGTCGGTGGTGAGGGAAGAGTGGACCGGGGAGGTGTTTGATCAGGAGCTCTTAAGGTACAAGAACATTGAGGAGGAGCTTGTGGCAATGCTCCATGTGGCTTTGGCCTGTGTGCTGCCTCAGCCTGAAAAAAGGCCTACCATGGCTCAAGTGGCTAAGATGATTGAGGACATCAGAGTCGAGAGGTCTCCTCTTGGAGAAGACTATGATGAATCCCGCAATTCTCTTTCGCCTTCCATGCCCACCACCGAAGACGGTCTGGCCTAATATTATTGCCACCGCAGTTCACTTTCATCATCCTCACATTCATTTGCATCATCTCACTGCAAATTGCTGCTACTGCTGGCTTCCTTCCTCCCAACCCTTATTATTGTTTAGTTGTGCTCTCTGTAATATCTGCAAGTCCTTGAGTTTTTAAATTATCGAAGGTGAACAGATTGATCATCTTGCCACCAACTTTAAGATAGTTTTGTTTAGTTTTCTGTTGTGTAATGTAGCTGTTGACTATATATTTGTGATTATTATTTTCAATCAATCTAAGTGTTCAGAGTGGTAAAGTCGAATTTGCTTCAATTACCCAAAAGCTTGATATGCTCATTAAAAGCCATGTTACTCAACTGTTATCCCTTACGATCGCTAAATGGCTTCCATAGTGCATAGCAAATAGCTGCATGAATTTGCACCACATAACTCTTCAAAACAGCTTGACCCAAAAAAAAAAAAAAACCTCATCAAAACAGGTAACAATATTCACCCCAAAACATTCCCTTTGTAAAAGTTGATATTCTGTTTTATTAATGCAGGAAACTTATTTCACCAAAAATGTTGTGGATCTGTAGACATGCAACTTATCTTGGGACAAGAATGATCAAATTCTTAAGAATTTTATCCACAACACAAGGATCCATATACGAGTGTGGATAGAGAAAGAAGGGTTGGATATTGCAATTTTTTGCAAGAGTATATATGAAAAAAAAACAATTAATGGAAGTTGGGTCAAGAATCATATACAAAATAATCGGAATCATATACAAAATAATCGGATTCAAATAAAAAAACCAAGTAATATTAATCAATTAAATACAATATTAAAATAAGCTTGTATTACCCTTAAGTCATAACCACAAAGATCAAGTATTTAAACGATGTTGTGATATTTAAGTTAGATGGTATTTGATTAAAATTAATGAGAATCTCTATAATGTTCATAATGAGAAGAATAGGGAGAATAAAAAAACATTTTACAAGTGATACATATGCTCAACACATTAGTATTCTATAACTCATGTTAACTTGACAACTATCTGAGATAGACCTAATAATACAACAGCTCAGAGTTCTATAAATATTAGCTAATCCTTCCAGTTTGATCTATCAGGGTACCAACTTGTTCTCCGCATAGTGCTTTCGAGATATTTCCCGGCTCCAAAAGATTAAAGACCACAACTGCACATAAAATTGTATATTGATTAATATTGAATTTCATCACCAATGTACATAATAATAAAGGTACTATCCAATTCATTTGATCACAACCGAAGACAGTTGGATGACTCAATACACTCTCACAATTTTTCAACATAACAGAACTAACCCTCTATGCCTCCATTATGATGCATTGATTCTGAACCAAATTACAAATAAATAAAATATACTTGCCAGGAATCCTGTTTTCTTCGCAGAAGGTCAGTGCCATCGAGTCCATGGAGGTGGCACCTCTGGTGACCAGCTCCCTAAAAGTGATGTGCTCGAATGTAAAATTATTGTCTTGAGAATTGCAGTCATAGACACCATCTACATTGGTACCCTTGAGTACTGCCTCTGCATGAACTGATACAATTGAAAGTGTTACAAATTTTATAGAGAGTCCAAAAGACTTGGGTAGGCGATCCATGCATGTATGCATGTGTGTGTGTTGAAGAACTGAAGTAGAACAATTCAAATATGTAATATGTTTGAAAGGAGATTTGAATGATGCAGAGCCATACTCTCCAAAGCTCGAAGTGCTGCAGCTGTGTCAGTGGAGAAGAGTGGATTTCCAGTGCCAGCACCAATTCCAGCAAAAATCACAACTCTTCCCTTCTCAAGATGCCGGATGGCTCGTTGCCTACTGTACGGTTCAGCTACCTCCTGCATCGAAAATGCAGTTTGAACACGAGTCTGGACTCCCATCTTCTCTAATGCTGACTGGAGCAATATAGAATTCATTACAGTGGCCATCATACTGTACACATCACAAAGCACCTTGTTAGGTCATGAATAAGTTAAACACACAAATTCGAGCAGCATGAACACATAGCCATATGAAAATCGTATCTTGAACTTTCAGTGGCACATGCATAAAAGTTCACATAAAGACAATTGAGATTATGGGATTTCACTAAGCGGTCACTCATACCATTCATGATGAGAAGAAGTCGACTCTAAAGCAAAATAAAACTTGCACTTACAATTTCAGGTGCTTTGTTTTTTGTTTCACTGTTATAATCTATTTCTTTATGAAAGAGCAAAAGAGGAAGCAGATAAGATCAACCAATTTCATGAAATTTAATGACAATTTAAAAAGATCACTATCTTGTACATCTAATTATATCCCCAGCCACACAAAATAATCAATTTTCACATAATAAAAAGCAGAAAGTCCCCCAAAATTCATTGACATGCTTGACTTAAGAATGCAATGACCATGTTAATATTGCGCAGTTTGGCATGCAGCAGTTCTATTTACACTTGTTGCAGATAAACAATCCCAATTAAATGGTATTACAGTTCAAGAATGCCAAGATTATGTTAAATTGCAAGGTGAGCAATAACATTTACCCAATCTGGTATGCAGTACTTCTATCCAAACCCGTTGCAGTCACCCACGCATCTCCGCAAAAGAAGTTGCGACCTCCAACGACAATTGCCACCTAACACACCACGCAAGAAAAAACCAAATGTTGCAGCTCAAAACTCAAACAGACTGAAAAGCAAACCAACTCAAAGACAACAATCATACAGATATCAATACCTCCACCCCATTGCGGCAAGCCAATGCAACTTCCCTCGCAATCAGCATTGCCAACTGCCCAATCACGAAACACACGATAAAACTTGCTCGAGAGAAGTAACACATTGAGAGACAAGACTATTAACAGGATCAATATTTCACTATAATCAATGGTGTTGCATAGAACAGAACCTTTGAGTCAACATTGTTTGGAGCAGTGCCAGCAAGAGCAGCACCACTAATTTTGAAGACTACTCTCCGCCATTTAAGACTTGGTACTGATTTGGGCTTGTTATTCATCTGACTTGCAGGACTTGTAATTGTCATTGCATATCTGCTAAAACAAACCACACACGACACAACACAATCAAGCTACACTTACCAATTGTAGCATTAACCAAACAAAATGCACAATAAACAAACACTAACCTCTTCGATTGCCGTGGCGTGTTACCAGACGAAGCGGGGCCTTTATCATCATCGGAGGCGACTTTGGTAGGCAGCGAATTGCCGACAATCTGCTCCATCTTCTTGAACCAAGGCCAATGACTCGCGGAAATGCCACCGCTGGTCATCCTGTGCCGCTCCAGCTTGTACCTCTTCTTCAAGTTATCGACCTTGTTCTTGCACTGCTCCACGCTCTTGCTCTGCCTCTCGCACCGCTCGCTCACGATCGCCGCCACCTCCTCCCAATCTCTGCCCCTCAGATTCCCCCGATTCAGCTGCGTGAACTTGTCAGTGTACGCATCCAGAAGGCACGCGATCGCGGCGTCGCTCCACTCCTCGCGGTCCTTACGGTACTCTCCGCTGCCGAACGCGCCGGTCGAGGCAGAGGATTTCGATTTCTTATAACTGTACGGAGCTCCGGTTCCCCCTCCTCCGCCGCCGTCGCTGAGATCATCGGAATGGTCCTTCCTCTTATCGCTCGCGCCGACGACGTCGTTCTGATCCGTACCGCTGTCGAATGGATTAGAGCAAAACGCAGCGGCGGCCTCGCCGTAGCCGTTGTCGCCGTCGTCCTGCAATTCTCCTCCGACGTTGACCTTGTCCGAAGAGCTCGCGACGGTGCAGGAGTTGAGTATGGACTGCTGCGATTGCGGTGGTGGCGCGTGAACGGGGGCCGTTCGCGTTGCGAAGCGGTGAGGTGGAGACGCGTAGGTCTGGTGAAGCGCGTGAGGGAGGTGGTGGTTAGGGTTTGAGTCGTCACCACCGAGGAGAGAGAAGTCGTCGTCACAGGAGGCCATTAGAATAGAGGGAGCGACGTTAGGGTTAGTTGGCGGGTTGGCGGAACGACGACGTTAGAGAAAGCAGAGGGGGGGACGTTGGAGGCGGACAGAGAGACAGATACGAGGCGTTTAACGGAAGGGGTTTGCCGTGAATGGGTGTGGGATGGGCCGTGACGGCTTTGTGACGGTCCCGTTAAGTAATGAATAAGAGCTAAATAGTTCATTGCTATTAACGTTGGTGGGTGGGACCCGGTTAGATGGGATCGCTATGCTTCGTCGTCGTTTTGGTTTGGTTGGTGGGAATTGGTGAATTTTCCTTGGAGCTAAAATTTATTATTCCATAAATCTTAAATCATTTTCAAATTTTGAATACTAACATAAAGCTTATTGAACTTAAAAAATTTCAAAGTTGAGCATAACCTTGCAAATTAAAGACAAAAAATTTACACACACATAGCATTTTCCTAATATTATATATTTATTTTAGCTATCCACACTCTTTTTCACAAACATTTATTATATGTAACACCATATAATATAATGATATAGTATTACTAATTTATTTAAATTTGAACAAGTGTATACTTATTAAATTCTAAAAAATACTCTTAAAGTCCTACACGTGTTATAATCTAAGTGAATTGATAATATCACGTCATTAAGACATGTGATCTTATGATTATATACAATAATTTTCCATTTTCTCTCATTATCTTCCTTTATCTTTGTATTCTATTTGCATCCCTTATGATAAGAAAACTTATTGTATATGGGTAACAACACCACATACCATACATCATAGTAGTATAATGTTACGGATTTACTCATAATTATTGTATATTAATGATTGTATATGTGTTATAATTAACTAGATCATAACGAATTTTGCTTCTATCTTGATCTAATCATCTTCTAACCTCCCTAAGCATTAAACTGCAAAGACAAATGCCCATACTGATATGTAAGGGCCGACATTTTTATTTTTTATTTAAAACATGTATAACAAAATGCTAAAATAACTATTAAAAAAAAAAACAAATCTTAGTAATGGAAAGTGAAAGCACCTTTGTCATATATATTTTTAGCAAAAATGAATAAATTAACATTCCACGAAAATTACATTTTATAACCTTATAGATACCGAATGATTAAATAAATTTTATCAAGACTTTATGATGTAAGGTGTGAAAAATAATAGTCTTTTATTTTTTATATAAGACAAAGATACAACGTCTTATGAAAATAAGATTGTACGACCCCAAAGATGGTTGAGTGGTTATCTAATCTTGGATCAAGACATTTCATGAAATATGATTATGAAGTGCAGTAGCTTACACTATAGAGAACAAACTCTTGGACTTATTGGGCTGTCCAAATTGGGCCATAAAGAGCTTGCTGGGCAAACCAAAGCAATAATAAAAACGATAATTGTTATGAACTTATGATTAGAGCAACAACATATTCAAAAAAAATTAAAATGATATTTTTCTTTTTTGGCCATTGAATTAAAAATAAAATTTATTTATTTTTAAGCCACAAAAAATATAATTCTTTATTAATAAGTCACAAAATACATTTTTAAGCAAAAAAAAAATCAACTATAAAAATATAAAAACAAAAAATAAAAAATTCTTAACAAAATAAATTAAGTAAAGTGTAATTCTACGAAATTATCAAGTGTAACTCTTGACATATGACATTATAATAAAAAAATTAAACCAAAGTGAAACTCAACAAAAATCCAAAATTAAAATCTTAACTTAATAAGAATTACATTTTAGGAATAAAAAAATTATACTTTACTGTAGATATTAGTTTCTCCTTTTCAATTTTAAATTGTATTTATTGTAAAAAATGCATACTATGGTTAGTTTCTAATTAAGCCACGTGGCAAATGCACAATAGGGTGGTAATACTAAAGTGGTGAGCAAATTTGCTCTCATTGTATATTACCATTTAATTAATTGTAATAATTATCTTCAAAAATTAACGAATAATGACTTTAAAATAAACAAATGATAAAATAATGACTTGAAATTAACAATAGTAAAAGAGGTGGCTTAAGACTAAATAAGGAGGTTAGTTGTGATTTAAGAGTAGATTACACAAGTTATTAAAGCAAAATAATGTACATTTTATAGGACCTCATATAGAAAATGTTGATTTTGTAGTATTTATGTTCACTTTGTTGAAAGGACCTCATATAGAAAAGTAGTGTACAAAAATACTACTAAAATATCTGAACGCGCCAAAACATATAAATATCTAGACGCAAAATAAACGTGGATTGGTACTTAGTTAGTGGGCCGGGTACACGAGGAGCTCATTCCGGTCCAACACAATTCGGCGACCCGAAATCGAAAGCGATTGCTGGCAAAAAGTTGAGCGAAGGGTCGCATTATATAAAAAAGAACTTTTCGCACAACCATTGGGTGCTTTTTGACGACCGTACATAGCAACATAAAACGACAGCACATAGAAATTGACTAAAAAGCACAAGTCATGTACGGTGGGCTGTGGAATTAAGTTTTAAGCTGTGTTCTGTTTGTTGTTTTCGTGGGGCGGAAGCTGGAAGCGGTAAGCGGTAAGCGGTAAGCGGTAAGCGGTAAGCGGTAAGCGGTAAGCGGTAAGCGGTAAGCGGTACTGCAGCAGCCACTCTAACCAAACCCCAAAGCACGTGTAAAAAGACACGTGGAACACCCCACGTGCTTCCTCATACGCGTAGGATCCACGCACCTGCCTCGATCACTCCCTCCTCCCACGTGTCATACCCTCGCGTGCGTGTTACGCTTTCCCCTCCCCCACGAAAAATACCACCTCGGTGATGAACTTCATAGTCCATGTTTCAGGCCTTTAAAAACCCTGGCAAATAACTTCGCGCCACGTGCACATTAGAAAGAAAATAAGTATTTTTTAATATTTAAAGACCGAAGTGAAGCGTGAGGGGCTCTCCTGGTGGTGGTAGAAGAGAAGCAGTGGATTCGTTGTCGTCGCAATAAAAAGTGCCTTTTGAAAGCAGATAGCAGAAAAACAGCATATTCTGATTATTCCAAGGAGTTTCGGCACCTTCGTTTCGGTTCTTCACTATCTTCTTCTTCTTCTTCTTCTACACAACGCATGCTTTTGTTCCAAAACCACTCTATCTGTCTTCGTCTTCTCTGTTAGTAGCACCAACAACAAGAACAAGCGAAGATGCATTCGACTCACCTGCTTCTGGAGGAGCCGATTAGGATGGCTTCGATTCTCGAGCCATCCAAGGCCGTAAGAAACTCAAATCCCTAAGCGTTTTGGGCGTGGATCTACTTCTGGATTCACTTAGATTAATGTTGCTGAGGTTTTTAATCTGATTTTGTATTTTTGGAAATTTGCAGACTTTTTTTCCTGCAATGACGAAGATTGTGGGTACGCTGGGTCCCAAATCTCGATCCCTGGATGTTATCTCTTCTTGCCTAAACGCTGGAATGTCTGGTATATGACTTTTTCGCTATAAACAAAAATAAATTTATATTTTTTTGTATATATGGGTTTGGTTGATGGGTTTGAATGTATTGGGTGGCAGTGGCCCGATTCGACTTCTCGTGGGGCAACCCGGAATATCACCAGGAGACGTTGGAGAATCTGAAGGCGGCTGTTAAGAACACTAAGAAGCTTTGCGCTGTATGTTTTACTAAAACATTTTATTTGTGATTGTTTTACTTTGTCATGCATTGTATTGTTTTTGTTTTACTTGTTTTTCAAATGTTACAAAAAAAAAAATTCTGAGAATGAAGACATGAATTTTTGTCTATATATCTTTGTTTTCCACTGAACCAGATATCAGTTAACATTTTCCTTTTACTTCTTGTTTTTTCTTTCTTTGATTCTTTTAGTGTCTTTCAACTGTTGTTGGTCTGCATTTTGGAAGTAGTCTAAATGTTTCTAATTTCTTATTTTCGAAATTTAAAAATTTATCAAATGCTAACCAAACAATGTCTTATTAGTTGTTTAACATCTGCTATTGATTTAAATCATTTACACATTGCATTTTCAAGAATTGTGATTTTGACTTTCCTACTGAGCTGAGTAAACGAAAAATAAGTAAGTGACTGTATGGTATTGTTTGGATTTTTTCAGGTTATGTTGGACACTGTGGGCCCTGAGTTGCAGGTTGTTAACAAAACCGGGAATCCCATTTCACTTCTGGGAGATGGCTTGGTTGTTCTGACTCCGGATCGTGGACAAGAACCGTCCTCAGAGCTGTTGCCCATCAATTTTGATGGATTGTCAAAGGTATGGAAAGATATATCATTTTTTATGATGGCACTGGTTTGGCTTACTATATAATAAAATAAATGTACAGGTTGAAAGAATAAGCAATGTTAGTTTTAAGTTTCTTATTGTTTATAAGGGTGAATCCTATGGAGGCATTCATGGTTTTAGACATTGCATTTCACCAATAAGTAGTGAGCTTGAAGTAAAAATGACTTGAATCGTTGCTGCATCAAGCCTAGATTTTTGGTTTGATTGGTGGCCCAAGTTGTAGAGAACTTTACCCACTTCCTCCATTTCCTATTAGATGTTCTTTCCAAAAGAACTTATATTCTCCTTGGTGCTGCTTGGAATTATGTATGTCCTGATGACAATGAGTAATTTGAATGGCGGCATCACAGTTCGAATGACTGGTTCATGTAGGGAAGGTGAAACCACTGACCTAATTGTAGTCATGGTAAGGTTGAGATATTAAGTTGCCACTTGTGCGATTATGTTTATACTTGTAGTCATAGTAAGAGTTGAGATATTAAGTTGCAACTTGTGCAATATGTTGATGTTGCTATCTTTAAACGTGGCTCCAAAATTTTCTTCCCTTTAAGATACTTGAAACTGTGCTTTTTACCTCTTAATTCAGTTGAATACTGCAGAGTGTTGTTTCTGTTGTAGTCCTTGCTTCATAACAAGTCAATCTTCAAATGGTTTTTGCAGGCCGTGAAGAAGGGAGATACCATTTTTGTTGGTCAGTACCTGTTCACTGGAAGTGAAACTACTTCTGTATGGTTGGAGGTAAAACAAAGTAACTTAGAGACTAAACTCATTTAGGAAAGTCTTTTTGCTTGCTTCTGTAAAATTCCCCACCCCCAAAAATGAAAGTTCCTATTTGCCCTGAAAAAATTCTACTCTTTTTCTTCCAAGAACTTGAATATGCAACACAATTTGTTGGCTTCCTTGGTAAGAGTATATCACAATTTTGTTGAAGGCTCAAATTGTTTTCTTAGTTATTCAATATATAAAGAAAACTTTTCTACACTATCATGCAGAAAGTCTGATGGGGCATGCATGGCTGATGAGTTTTATTTTTGAGTGATCAGGTTTCTGAACTGAAAGGAGAAGATGTAGTTTGTTCAGTAAAGAATTCTGCGACATTGGCTGGTTCATTGTTCACTATGCATGCTTCTCAAATTCATATTGACCTGCCTACCCTCTCTGATAAAGATAAGGAGGTAAGTCCTTTGAACTTGGAAAATTTTAAGTGGTTGATGTAGCATGACTCAAGTCTCTTTTAGTTATTTCTGGCTTGCTGCCTTGACTTCTTTGTTAAGTGCTTGAATTCAATGCTTAATTCAGGTTATAAGTGGTTGGGGACAGCAAAACAAAATTGACTTTCTCTCATTGTCATATACTCGGCATGCGGAAGATGTTCGCCATGTAAGTGTTATTCCAAGTTTCATGTCCTTGTATCAAGTCTCACACTCTGAATAACTTATTCTATTCATTTTCTGAAGTTGGTTGTTTGAGTAACTCTAGTAACAATCTTATTAATGCTGTAATTCAGGCCCGGGAATTCCTTTCTAAGTTGGGTGACCTCAGTCAGACACAAATTTTTGCGAAGATTGAGAATATGGAGGTCAGTTTCTTCTATTTTAGTTTAGATTCTCAACTTTCTGACAACAGAACTGAATATTTTTGTGTATGCCTGTTTTTGTGCCTTAGGGATTAACCCATTTTGATGAGATTCTGCAAGAAGCTGATGGTATTATTCTTTCCCGTGGGAATTTGGGCATTGATCTCCCACCTGAAAAGGTCAGTTTCCTAAACTTACAATTAGCAGATGTCATGTTATTTATTGGTTTATTTTTAAATAAGGATTAAACATTTTGTCCTTTATAGGTCTTTTTATTTCAAAAGGCTGCTCTTTACAAGTGTAACATGGCTGGAAAGCCTGCCGTTGTCACACGTGTTGTGGATAGTATGACTGACAACTTGAGGCCAACCCGTGCCGAAGCAACTGATGTTGCAAATGCTGTATTGGATGGTGCGTTACTGTTTGACTCAACCCATGCTTTAAGACTACTGGTTGAGGCCCGTTAAAGGGGTTTCTATGTTATCTGGTTGCATGTATTGTTGTTACTAGTACCGGAGATGTACTCTTGTATTTTTCTGTTTTAGTCATTTAGGTCCTTGTTTTCATGATTCCTTAATTCTCATTTTAGTTTATATTGTTCCTGCTTGCCATTGTTTGCAAGTATTCTATTGACAGTCAAAATTATATCTGTCGTGGGTGCAGGAAGTGATGCAATTCTTCTGGGTGCTGAGACTCTTCGTGGTTTATACCCTGTTGATACTATATCTACTGTTGGTAGAATTTGTGCTGAGGTAATTTTTTCTTTAGTTTTACTCATTTTTTAGTGTCTCTACTTTGATTTGTAACTATATATGACTGCATATCATTTTAGCATTGAGGTTGATTAACCGTGCTGGTCCTGTCATTAAATTGGCTTATCCTAAATGCTCTAAGTTGCAAATATCACATTTGATCTTATTTCTTCGTTTCCTTTATATTGTTAGTTTCTCCCACTTTTAATTCATGCAGGCAGAGAAAGTTTATAACCAAGATTTGTATTTTAAGAAGACTGTCAAATATGTTGGAGAGCCAATGACACACTTGGAATCTATTGCATCATCTGCGGTATTGACTTTTTTATTTTGCTCCTTTAATAGTTCTTCTGATGATTTTACACTGCTTTCTCTTGATTTTAGTTCATGTTGTTGAAATTATTGGATGATTTAGTTTGGGATCTTGAATGGTCAATGTCTTTATTGTCTAGGTACGGGCAGCCATTAAGGTGAAGGCTTCTGTAATTATTTGCTTCACTTCTTCGGGAAGGGCTGCGAGGTATGTAGATGTATTTGACTATTTGGTGGGCTTCTGGGGCATGAATAAGTTGATCAATTTAGGCTGCTTTTTACTGGCAAGTGTCCACAAGTCTTCTAAGTGATCATGTATTATGCAGATTGATTGCTAAGTATCGACCCACAATGCCGGTTCTTTCAGTCGTCATCCCCCGGCTCAAGACAAATCAGCTTAAGTGGAGCTTTACTGGAGCCTTTGAGGTTTGCCCTTGATTCTGACTAACATGTAGCCCATTTAGTGTGAAGTCCATCAAAATGCATATTAATTGTTTTTTTTCTTCCTAAATTTAGTGGAGCTTTACTGGAGCCTTTGAGGTGTGCCCTTGATTCTGAGTAACCTCTAGCTCATTTACTATTATGAAGTCCATCCTAATGCATATTAGTTCTTTTTCCTAAATTTTTTTGTAAGTTGCATTTGATATGCAAAGTTTGATGGGATAAAAGATTGCTATTCGTTATTGCAAGGGTTTTATTTGTCTTGATGTTTTGCATTTCATTTAAGAGATCAAGGGAAAAAAATGATTACCAGTTGAAAGATAACATTGCTGAAGGAAGGTCATAAAAAGTACTAGATCCCAAGTGTATACTTCTATTATGAATCAAATATATTCTGTGTATGGGAAAGCCAATTTTTAAAAATCCAATAGATTGTAGTTGTAATATGGCTTATTACATGGGTATCTTGCATTGTCAAATTTAGTTCTAGTGCAAAGAATGCTCAACTTCCAGTAATTTCAGACTTGGGAAAAACTTGATATCATTGAATTGTGATTTTGCTGTAGAATTTTGGGACTTATTTCCAAAAGTTTGTATATTAAAATTTGCATATGCTTTACTTGTTCTTACATTCTGTGTTCCGTGTTCTCGTATCTTTATAATTGGTAACCTTTTTTCTTTAAAAAAATGATATGCAGGCAAGACAATCACTCTTAGTCAGGGGTCTCTACCCTATGCTTGCTGATCCTCGACATCCTGTAAGTCTTTTTGTTTTTGTTTTTCCTCTTAAATGGAGGTTGAATGTAAATTTGCTTTTGTGGTTTCTGCTAGTTAATGTTATATCTAGCTGTACCTTTATAGGCATCTTCTTGTGTAATTGAACTTCTACTGATCCGATTTCATTTTATTTGCCGCCTAAAATACGACTTTGCAGGCAGAGTCTACGAGTGCAACAAACGAATCAGTTCTAAAGGTTGCCCTTGATCATGGAAAGGCCTCAGGAGTTGTAAAGTCGCACGACCGAGTAGTTGTATGCCAGAAAGTTGGTGATGCCTCAGTTGTCAAGATTATTGAGCTTGAAGATTAGAATTCCTCTTACCCTCATTTGGAGATACAATGTTCCCTTTTTTTCTTTTTTGGGAAATGGACCAATCCCATGTCACCTGCAGGGTTTATGGCAGGCTTTGGAGACTTGCTTGTTCATTCGACTTCGATAAAGGGTTATAACTGAAGCAATTATAGTTGTTTATCTAAAACTAAGGTCATGGTGTACATGACCTTCATTTTGTGTTTACATATCAAAGTCATTCATTCAAGTCTCATGCTCAGATGATTTTATGACATGGTTGTACCCTGCAGGGTCAATAAATATGGTTTTTCTGACATTGGTTTCTCATTAATTTCATTTATATCCGGCACCAATTCTGAATCTCATAATTCAAAAAATTAACTAACATGTCTCCCATGTGAAATATAGTGCAAACCATATTAATAAATTTTTGTAGAGCTTGAGGAAGATAGACTGGTCAACTTAAGCGTACAATTATGAGGTGGTACAGTGTGGAATGCCTTTGAGGACACTTGAATTTGGATCCTTCCATTGTTTTGACCATTTATAATTTGTTTTAATAATAAAATAATAAAAAATAGAATTAACAACACAAAATCCCAACTACGCCCATATCCAAAGTACAAAATCCTAACTACACTCAGGTCCAAAGTGAAAGGGCATTCAAAGAAAGCTCATTGTTCCAAACTTGAGATGAATGCAATAGCCAACCTAATAAGCCAATTTGCTTAGAAATCTCAAACTAATAAGCCAAGCTATGATATGTTCCGAATGATTGTGCATTTGTGCGTCTCTTAACAGCCACAAATCTCAATATTCTGTGTGGCCGCAACAAAACATAGGCTAAACAACAAAACTACAAGGAGGTACATTTAGATTCAACTTGTTAGAATAATGGACTCATCCATCGGGTTTCACTCCCCTTAATGTTGTTTTGTTTTTATTTCGACGATTTTACTCCAAATAAGCCGTCACAATATATCTTCTACTTCAAAGTAAACTCGGTATTCAAACACATAAGAAATTTTCAAAAGAACAAAAGTGAGGACCAAACATCCTTATCTATCTGATCTAAAACTATACACAAATACAAATTATCCTGTGAGGGAAGATGGATCACTTCTCTTGTTTGAAGAGTTCTGTTGTTGCTGCTGCTGCTGCTGGTGATGAAGATCAAGCAGCTCAAGCTCTTTCTGTCGAACAAGCAAAAGCATTCTATCATTCTCAAGCCGCCTTCTCTCGTTCTCAAGCTTGGCTCTTTCCATGTCCCTTTCCTTCTTGCTACTGAACTTGACCCACTTGAGCCTCTGCTTCTCAAGCTCAAAAGCTTTGTATTGGTAGCTCACTTGCTGCTCCTCCAATTGTATCAGCCTTGTCTTCATCCACTGCTTCTTCTCCCATGGACTCTTCGACCCATCTTGGATCACAACCATCACCTCACCACTCAATTGGCGCATCAGCTGGGACGACGCAGAGGACCAGCCTCCCTTTCTTGGCCTTTTACCCGAAGCTCTTTCATCACTGTCATTGTGGTCTTCATGCCCTTGCCCATTTTGACCCCGGGAACCGCCTTCAACCACCTCGTCTTCCTCCTCAGAATCATCATCCTCAGAATCATCATCCTCATAGTCTTCATCTTCATCCTCCCCGCCACTTCCTGCTTTCAACATCTTGGATCCCTCTGTCTCTGACCTGCCTGAATTGGCAACTATAGGAGCATTTTCTGATGAATGAAAGCACCTTTGCTGCTGTTCCTGCTGCTGCTTCTGCAATTGAATGTCAGCTGGCTCTGTGGCCATCTCTGGTGAGTTATGTGCACCACTAACCCCACCAGCAACAGTCCCATGACCACAACTATTGTGATAAGCACACATTTCTCTGAAAAAAAGGTGCTTAGAATTCAGCAATTTACGAACTTCTTCCTTCATCTTTGATGACAAATCCATTTTTTCCAACAAGCCCTGATTCTCCACAACCCGGCAAGCCGTTCCCTTGCCAAGTATGTCATTGACCCTCTTGTACCTCTTGTTCAAGTCATTGAACTTGTCCTCACATTGCTGAGGAGACACATAGAAACCCTTCTCCATCATAGCCCGAGACACCGACTTCCATTTCCCTTTCTTCTGTAGCAATCCTCCAGCTGACTTCTTCTTGCCTGTAAGATCAGTACCTTCTGACCCACCCTCATCGCCAATGTAAAAGACAGCCATAATTAGAAGCCTGACCATGGTGTCTGTCCACTTCATTCTCTGCCATGGTGATATTTTCCTCTTGTTATCCCCATTACTGTCATCAGCACCAAACCCAGGCTCATCTTCATCACTGAGGACTATTTGTTTGGACTTGGTGGCAAATGGGAACCCATGTTTGACAGATTGGTGAGCTTGTGGGTGATGATCAGGGTCATGGTGGGCATAGGCAACCATTTGGGGTTGGGGGTGCATATGGTGATGGTTTTGGGGATTTTGGGGGTTTTGTGGTTGGTGTAACGGCATTTCTAGGCCTAGCATTCCAGAATACAATCCACCCCCTACACCATTGTGTTCCATTCAAAAACTCAAAAAAGGAAACTGCTTCCGCTGCTTTATTCCACTTTTACAAACACTTACAACCCAAAACTCAAAACCCCAATTGAAACAAATGTCACCATCCAATCTCCCCACATATTAAATTGCCTTTCGATTATTTATAAACAACAAGAAACCCACACACAGACACTGAAAAAACAGAAACAACAACAAAAAAGTACCCAACAATTGAATGAATATATGGAACAAAAACCAGTAAAGAAACCTGCCCAATTGCCCAAAAGCACCAGATACTCAGAGATTGGAGCCGACTTGTTACATCAACAGCTGCTAAGCCACCTCCACCACCCAAAACATTTTAGCACTTGTCCAGCTTTTGCAGATATGTGTGACAGAAAGAAAACATAAACAGAGAGACACAGAAAATAAAGGGAGGGCGTTGGTGAACTACTAGATAGTGTGACAGTGATTCAATAGAGGAGGAGGAGAAGCAGTATATGCTATATACAGAGAGCGGAGCAGCCGGTTTTGGGTTGGCAGGTTTTGTCTGTGCACAAGACAGAGAAAAACTGCCCATAGTTTTGCCCCTTACACACTGCTTTGGAATGTAAAACTCACAAAACCCACAGGTTTTTTGCCTTGGGAAAACTAGTAAAGGAGGCGCTTTTATTAAAATACAATCTCTCACAAGTCACAACCTACCTACATCTGTGCTTATATGGCTCTTACTACACATGGCCATGCCACGTAAATTTCAAGGTGATCTATTACTTTATTTTAAAAGTAAATGTCTTGTTCATACATAATAGTGTCTTAGTTGTTTAATTTTTTAAAAAAATTAATCTAAGCATTTTTGGACAATGCGTAGGTTCACTTCATATTCATATATTTATTAGATTTGCGGGTTAAAATGAGTTGACCATACTTCGTCTTCGTGCCAATGATAACTTGACATCAAAGATAAGTCATAACCATCTTTATAGATTTTGTTTGGGGTATATCATATATGTTGGCATGACCTAAACAAGGGCCCCACAGGGTCCCGTAGGCAATTAAGTCCTAATAAGAATACCAACCCAACTATTCATCGATCCGGGCCCTGCCCGAAAGCACTATGTGGCACTGGTTGATTAAGTACCATTTGGTTCACTGTTTTAGAGCTCGAAAGTAAGGCTTTTTTTCTCAAATACCATATGAACTATAGAAGTTGCGCTTTCGTACCACTTAAATTTTCGGAAAATAATTTCTGATTTGATCAAATTTTTTGTAAGAATGATTTATCGATGAAAATGTAAAAAAGAAACGGTTTGCATCAATACAAAACAATGTGTGTGAGCCCCACAAGAGAATCCTTGATTTAACATTAAATTAAAGATCCCTCATTAGAAGGTATATATATATATATATGATAAATAAGTGTATTATTGGAAAACTATACAAATTTTTATTCTTATTACTCCATGAACCAAATAGTGGAATGTAAATAAAAGCTATTTCTTGATTACCATTCTTGACATTTTCAAACAATGTAATAAGAATTATTCATTATCATCTCCCTGAAATGAGAAGTAGTATAACATTCTCAAACCATTTGTCCCACAAACCAACACGCACTTAGTTAAGAAAGGGTCCATTGCATCCGGATATTTGGAAAAATGGGTAATGAATATGAGACCTCTTTAAGTTTCAACAACATGAAAAAAAAAATATTATCAGACCAATAGCTAGTTAGTTATTATACCCAATTATTATGAGATGAGACCTACAAAATGAGTCTCATATGTGGTCACACCCCACTTTATACATCTATGGTTAGAATAATCACCCACCTATGCTAAGACCAGTTCCATGCACTATAGCATTTTTTAGGTCATTATCATCAAACAAGCCAATGGGCATGTTGAGGTATACCAGACCCAAACTTAAAATTAAGGCCCAAACCCAACTCTTCTATAACTAGGATTCAACTTGCAAACCCATAATACATATGTGCCAAGAAACTTTTGATGATCATGACTTCTGATCTACTGATATGACGGCATCCTTGGTTTGTCTATCAACAAGAGGCCATAAGAAGGAAGGAGCCTCACTAATGTACCAATCCAAAAGCACATTTTCATTGTTGCATTACGACCAAAACGACAAATACTTTATATTTTCTTTTTTAGAAACTTTGTCGTTTAAAGATCTTAATGTGTTTTGAGTGGTGAGGATGAAATTTATGAAGGGTGGGAAGTGGACCCAAATGTTGAATATATAAAACGCCTCTCCACCTTTTGGAAAGGCTGGAAATTAAGTCATTGAGTTTTGGCCATAGATCATGTTCTCAATGTCTTATCTATTTCATTTGCATCCCATGTTTGCCTAAAAGCTACATTGTGCAAATGCTTCTTTCCAGATGCTAAGGAATATCCGGGCCCAAATTCATGTTATTTGGGGCCCAACACATTGTTTTGCTTCAAGACTTATTCAATTTTAGTTTGGCTCAGGCTATATCGACCACCTTTTGCTGCTGAGTTGACTACCCTCTTATTTTTTATTTTTTATTTTCCCTTTTTGCCCCTCCAATAAAAAAAAAAACTATCT
>QANT01001180.1:0-24222 GCA_003254885.1 Purshia tridentata
TAACTTAAGTTTAAACACTTTTCTCTCCGTCCACTTACTGAGTCGTCTCATTAGATTTATTCTTTGTTGTTATTTTAAATTTTTCCCCCAGGTTGTAGCGGTGGAACGGTCGAGCCAAAGACGTCGAGACACTATTATAAAGTTGTGAAGCAGTAGGAATTCATTTTCTTTGTATTTTATTTCTATAGTAAAGTTTGTAGCACCACTCTGCAACTTAGTGAAAAACTTAATTAATTGGCTTTGAAATTTGGGTCGGAGACCCTTTGGATTGTGGTACTTAGAAGTGTTTTCCTTGCAGGTCTGAGGAGAAAGGGTTCGTCCAATTTCAGGGGAGGTTCTGCCGAAATTTCGGTAGGATTTTTCTTGATATTGGATGCCCGCAGGACTACTCCGGGTTCTAGGGTGGAATTCGGGGAGGGTCCTGTCAATTTGGTATCAGAGCATAGGTTTAGGATTCCTTTAGCTTTGCACGAAGTGTGCACCCTGGTTTATGACAGATTCTTGGTTTTCTTATAGGAAATATGCCACCTCGACGTGGCCGACCGACGGGGGACCACCATAGGGTTAACGAAGGTGCAGACGAGACTGCACAAGGTTTCGCTCAATCCTTGGATCGTTTAGTTGAGACGATGACTAATGTAGTGTATACACGTGGACCTATAGAAGGAGATTATAGTATTGAACGAGCCCATAGACTTGGGGCTATCATCTTTAAGGGAACGACAGATCCTGGTGTAGCTAACGACTGGATAGTGAGATTAGAAAGAATTTTTGAGGTTATGAGGTGTCCAAATGAGGAAAAGATTGCCCTAGCTCCATTTTTACTTGGAGGTGATGCTTATTTTTTAGTGGGAAATCGAAATAGCAAGGCTAACCGTTGATGAGATTACTTAGGAACGACAGATCCTGGTGTAGCTAACGACTGGATGGTGAGATTAGAAAGAATTTTTGAGGTTATGAGGTGTCCAGATGAGGAAAAGATTGCCCTAGCTCCATTTTTACTTGGAGGTGATGCTTATTTTTTAGTGGGAAACCGAAATAGCAAGGCTAACCGTTGATGAGATTACTTGGGATAGGTTTAGAAGTGCTTTTTATGAGCAGTATTATCCCAGAGTGTACTGTGATGAGAAAAGGGTAGAATTCCAGAGGTTGAGACAGGGGTCCATGACAGTGGCAGAGTATGAGAGGAAATTTATAGAACTTTCTAGATTTTGCCCGCATCTTGTGGTAGATGAAGGAGAAAAGTGCTCTAGATTTGAAGATGGTTTAAGAGAGGAAATTCGTACAACTGTTGCAGCTGCCATGCATACCAGTTACATTAGCCTGAGAGAGGCCACCATGAAAGTTGAAAGCTCTGTTACAGAAGGAAACAGAGGTGGAATGAGACGCCGTTATTATCAGAACACCATAATAGGTAGTCCTAGTCAAGGACCATCCAAAAAGGGCAGTTTTAGTTCTAGTTCTTCGGGAAGTGGTGGATTCCGAGGTTACCAACATGATGTTGGTGGTAGGCAAAGTCCAGGACATAGTCATCAAACTGGAGACCAATCTATTTCTGGTAGTGCTAGTATCTCGGATTTCTCGGAAAGTCAGCGATCCGCTAGAGTTGGCGCTCACAGATATCCGGTTTGTGAGACATTATCATCGTCCTCACTTCTTCCTTTAGTTCTTGGCGGACTTGTTGGTCAATCATAATATCCACTTCCTACACAAGCAAATTGTTATTTAAAGGTGTATGATCAGGTGAGTTAGAATTCCAACCCAAGCTCAACCTCGCATATTCAAACCATGGCTAGCTGCCATGTAAATTTGGAGCAAAACTTTCATGTAGCATATTTTAAGGTTCAAGCATTTAAAATTTAAATTTTCTGACTTCATATATTAGTTTTATGGTTTTAGCCTGTAACACCCCGCACTTTCAAAAGTGGCTTTGAAAAGCTTTTTAAAAGTTTTCGGGATTTTAATTTGGAAAGTAAAGCGTTTTGGACGTTGTTCAAATTTTAAAGTTTGACTTTTAAAGTTGGGGCAAAAAGTTGACTTTTTGTTCGGGAGGACTTTTTGCGTTGACCTTGGGTTCGTTGGAAAGGTCTCGTCCTCACGAGTTCGTAGACACGTAGCACGCGTCGAACGGAGCTACAGTTTGAACGTTACGGACGTGTGAAGGGAAGGACAAATTGGTAATTTTGGCAAAGTTGGATTTTAAAAGGGGCACACAACCCCAGGAATATCTTAGATTTCTCTCTCCTCTTTCCCGACGCTTCTCTCTTCCTCGCGAGTGCTCTCTCCAGCCGCGACTTTCGCCGGCGCGTGGGGGCGCGTCCGGCGGCGGCTGAGGCTGATTATCGGCTCGCCGTGCTCGCGCCGCCTTCCTCTTCCCTCCGGTGGTGGCGCCTCCTCCCGAAACAGCCCGGAAAGAGAGAATCCGAGAGTGCACCGTGGGTGATCGGCGGCGATCTTGACGTTTCCGGCGACGACGAGGTTCAGCGACTGCCCAGATCTCTTCCTCTCGTCGAGCCCAACGTGTTGGTGGGTTCGATTGACCCGTGGGACCGCTGTGGACAGCGGATCAAGTGTGGGTGTGCCGCCGGCTTTCCGGCCAGTTTTTGTCAGTTTCCGGCCACTTTTGGCCGTCGACCAAGGTTCGAGAATTGATCCCCTCGATCTCCTCTACGTCCCTGTGTAGTTTGTTTTAGCTAAACGCAACTTTTGTTTTTGGCAGTTGACCGCCCATTGACCGTCGTGGGACCCGCTGTGTGTGACGGTTCCAGCGACCGTTCCTTGGTTTTCAACCTCGGGCCAACCACCCGAGCTTGTGGGTGAGTTCTCGGACCTTCCGCGTGGTTTCCGAGGGTCGGGTAGCCACCGTGCGTGGTGGTTCCCGCCCGTTTTCGTGATTTTTGGCTTGGTTAGCGGATTGGTTGTGAAACTTGTTTGGTTATTGGTTGTCTTGTCTTAACAGGTACGCTCGGCTTGGGAATTTGTATTCCCGATGCCATTATGCTGCCGGATTTTAGAATCTGATCATTGGAGCCACGAAGGACACGAAGGGCAGTTCAGGCTTTTCGCGCGGTCACAATGAGTGAACCTAGGACCCTTTAATCCTCAGTTTAGTTAGTTATTTGGTTGCTTGTGTGCTTGTGTGTTTGATTTGGTTTCGGGTTACTAGTTAAGGGGGGTTACAGAATTAGGATTGGAATACCGATAATTTAAGGATTATTTGAGGTTACAGAATTAAGTAATGTTTGGAACTTTAGTGAGGACTAAGTAAGGATCAGTGATTGTGTTGAGGGTTTGTGAATTCCAGTTGGAGACTTTCGGTTAGGATTGGGATTCCCAGGATTTTAAGATTATTGTTTGTTAAGATGATTTGGTGTGGATTTCGGTTTTGGGAAACTGATTTTAAGAACTCAGTTTACTCTTGGTTAAAGATAAAGATTTGATCTTATTTGTCAGTTTTTGGAAACTTTGGTTATTTAAGAAGGGATTTTATTAGTTGTGATTTGAAGAACTTAAAAGTGGATTTAAATTGCCGTATGAGTACCCAGCTACAGATAAGTTCAGTAAGGTCTTTGGGACCCATCGTGACACACACATAGGCTTTGGGCCGTGTGTTGCGGTGCCTCGCCCCTTGGGGGCAGCTCTGCGTGCACGTATGACCAGTTTATATGAGTACCCAGCTACAGATAAGTTCAGTAAGGGATTTGGGACCCATCGTGACACACACATAGGCTTTGGGCCGTGTGTTGCGGTGCCTCGCCCTTTGGGGGCAGCTCTGCGTGCACGTATGACCAGTTATTTGCCCTGCCTGTACGATGCAGAATTCCGTACAGGTGTATGGCCAGTTAGCTTTGCCCTGCCTGTACGATGCAGAATTCCGTGCAGGTGTATGGCCAGTTAGATTCGCCCTGCTCGTACGATGCAGCATTGCGTACGAGTGTATGGCCAGTTTTCCAGGGTACTTAGATGATGGTTTTATTTATATTGTTAGCTTACAGTTGTTCTTAAGAATTATAGATTTCAGTTCTTAATTGATATTTTGGGAACCTGACTAGTTTTATTGATTTATCGGAGTTTTCAGTTCTTGTTTTATAAATTGGGACTTTGATCAGCTTTATTGTTTTCTAAAAGAGTTTGCAAAATGGATTTCAAACGCGGGTTTCTACAAAGAGTTTTCAGTGGATTTATAAAATGTTTTAAAACTAAGGGAATCTCAAGGGGTGACAGTGAAGTGTTGGGAAACTTTGAATTTAAAGGTTTAGGCGAGAATTGATTACCGGGGTTCGAGTAACAAAGGTCATTTGAGATTTAAGGGTAAGTAAAAGATTTCGGAGTATCAATGGTTTTAGTTGAGGATTTAGTGTGTTCTAAAGGTTATTTGAGGATAGTGGAAGGATTAATTGAGGTAGTACAGATTTGGGACAGTGATTTGGTTTGGGTAGAGAACTGATGTTTAGGTTAAGGATTATGATTTATGATTTATGATTTGTAACTTGCGGCTTGACTGTGCTTGAGGCATTAAGATGGTTTGTGATTGATCATATTTATTGAATTATTAATTTGAGGTTTTCATTTAGATTTCACTCACACGAGCTCTAGTGAGCTTACCGGGTTTGTGTGTAAACCCGGTGCACCTGTGGTTGGGTGCAGGGTTCGATTTTGCAGGTTGAGCAACCTGAGGAGGTAGTGGAGAGAAGACGAGGCAGCGGGACCAGCAGCAGTTTTAGAAAACTTATTTTACGGTTTTATTTTAGGGTAAAAGATTTTACACTTGGTTTTATGTGAATTGTTTTGTAAAGTTACAGTGATTTCAGTAAATTATTTTATATTCATGGCTCATGTTTCAGAAAAAGGGCCCATAGGAAACAGTTGTCAGTTTTCAGCAGTTTAGTCACGTGCCCGAGGGTCGGGGTGTGTCAGATCTAGTTTCTAAAATGGATAATTTTAAGAATGACAACTGCCCATTCTTATCTATAGTCATCCTAAGATTCATTCTAAGGACAACCAGATCGTGAACTATTTTGGCTACTTATGGAGGGCCTATTGTGGGCTGCCATGTGTCTTGGAAAAGTGTGAACGTAGGCATACCTACAGCTAGGGGTGTCATTTGGTGTGAGCTCTACATTTATTCTTTATCAGCTGGGTATTTTTCAAGAAAGGCTCCCTCTTGGTTTTTGGGTGTTCTTGATTTGAAACAAGAAAATGTTTTGAAGTTCAAAATCTTTATTTCTCTTGTTACTTTATTTTCTTGCCAAAAATCTGAAAGTGTTTTAAAATCTATTTTGATTTTCCATTATTATATAAACACTCTCATATAGGTGAATCTCCATTAGCCTCTTCAAATCTTTGTAGTTTGAGGAGATTGATTTTTATACTTCCTTTCATACAATATCATTGCTGATTTCACTATGGGTTTTGCGGTCTAGTGCCATGGGGTGATTGAGCTTGGAGATGCACTTGCCACCTACATAATTGACTGGATGCTCTGCCTTTGAAGGTTGCACAAATGGTAAGCTAGTTGCCACTTATGTCTAGACTTAGGTGAATGAGCTTGTGTGCTGTTATTGCCTTTGTATTGAACCTTCATTATAGTGAATTGCCTAGTTAGCGAATTGACCTCCAATTTTTTAACCATTGATGGTTTTTCTAGGTGAACAATTTAATTGTTTCTATCTTTGTTTTGCTGGGTTTATCTTACGTGAGGATAATTTGTGTTTAACACTTTATCACACACTATTACCCTTTGGTTTATTCTTGATTTTTTTAAAATGATTAATTGAAATTAATCTTAATTCACACACCTTGCATTAGTTGTGGCTAGCATTAGGACGCCAATGTGATGGATTCTTGAGTGTCTAGGTTGTCACTCCTCTAGTGTGTGTTTGAAATTAATACTTGAATATTTGATGTGTATTCTTGAACTGTTAATCTGTCGTGCAGATTGTTAAGTGTTTGATTGGTTAAGTCCTGTCAAATAATTTTAAATTTGGGTCTAATCACAGATCGGTGTTTTACTTAGGTGTATTAGGTAGTTAAATCACCTTATACCAAACTTCAAGCTAACTAGATCAACTTGGGGTATATATGAGTCAGTACTTTCATAGATAAGCCATGGGGATGTGTTTGGGCTGTTTGGTAGATTAGGTTAGTGGCAACAATACTTTGGTATATGTGTGGATTTGGAAATTGCACATGGCATGTAAGTGGCATATTTTTTTTTTTTTTGTATATGGCATAGCTTTATGAGAGTAATATAAGTATTAATTAACTTCCTTGATTTATTAGTATTTTATAAATTCCAAAGTCTTTATTATTAATTGTGGACTATTTTAGAGAGTTAGGGAAACAATGTGGAACCATGACTGCACTAAAAAATTTATAACATAACATTTGCACACAGTTTCTTGGTGACATGCCACCAAGCTCATATAAAACATTTTTATATACAACGTTTTCACGTTGAAAACCGTTGCATATACTTACCACTAACAATGGCTCAAAATTTAAAACCATTGTCTAATAAAAAAAATTTATAACGGTTTAACCTAAAAACTGTTGTGAAGAGAGAGTATATATGCAATGGTTTCCAAACAAAATCCATTGTTTGAAATGGTTTACTAAGTTAGTTCAAAGCATATACAACAATTTCTCATAAATACTCGACGTCTTGAGTACTATTTCACTACAGCTTTTTTACCTATAACAGTGGTAAAAGGCATACCATTAGTGATACAAAAAGTTGTATGAAATCTTATTAACTATAGATATGAAATAGAAACCATTGTCTATATAAATGCTCAACAACGATAACCTTCAACCCATTAGTTTTCTAGTGTATATATACAACAATTTTGCTTGTAGAACCATTGTATAATATCTCACAAGACAACTAATAATACCATTTGTATTTATGCCCCAATAGACTACAGTCGAATATACAATGGTTAAGTTCAAAAATAAATAATCGTGAATATCTGTCATGTATTTACTTTATTGTAGTAATGTATGGTGGCCAATCAAAGAGATTATACAACCTAGCATGTCAATTCTAATAGATAATAGAAATTTATTGCATACAGACATTAAATCAATCACACGGAGATAAGGGTCACCATAATTGGAATTTCATCTTTCATCTTAATATGCAAGAACAATTAAACTAACTAATCATAACAAACAGATTCAGAAACCAAACTATAATATCATAAATAAATTCCCAATCCATTGTTGAGTAATAAACTAAGTTAAACTAAACAACTAAAATAAAACAAAGAAATCACAAAGGAGGTGCATCACAAGAGAAGAACAAGAGAAAGACCACCCAAGAAAGTAGCACACGGCTAGGGTTAGCTATGGTCTTGGCAAAGCTTCTCTCTTCTCCCTTTCAATGTTGACTCCTCTCTCTCTTTCTAAAATCTGAACTTTACCCCTTTCTGATGTGTACAAATAATTGAATAAGGATGTCGATCTATTTATAGTGAAGAAGAGGTGAGTAGTCCTACTAGAGTTGGGAAGAGTTTCCTTGGCCACAAAGGTAAACAATCAATTAAAATCAAGGTTTTAGTGGCTAGGGATTTGCGGCAATATTTAGGCCTTGGCCCATTAGGTCATGTGCATACAGGGAAGCCCCTAAACCCTAATAACTTGTGGCATAGGCTTGTGCCTCCTTCCTTGTAGCTTGTTTACTTGGTGCACTTCCTTATTACTTGGATGACTTAAGGCCTACATGTATAAGAAACTTCTAGTCCCACTAGGAATCCTTGTTCAATTGGGAAACCTAACTCAAATATAATTTCACTTTTACCATCTTGCCCCTTATAAGTCCTAGTGACTTTCGGACTCCTTCTTCAACCAGGATTAGGTTTCCTAGTTCAATTAGGATTTTATACTTCCACTAGGATTTCAAATTTTTGATCTTGGACACTTCCCCTCTAAACTTGACCTTTAAGAATACTCTTTTTACTAGGTTTTCAGATTTCCTAATTCAATCAGGATTTTTTCAATTTTCCTAGTTTGATTAAGAAATGTCCAAAACTTTTTTCATTTTTGCTTCTTCTAACCTACAAAAAACATTGTTGTTGTCTTTTATACATATGGACAAAGAGGTGTGTATCTAAAACCAGAACAAATACCACCACCCCAACCACAAGCAAAAAATGAAGGAAAGAAAATTTATGATTCATAAAGCCAAAACATAACTAAGCAAAGGAATACTGTCTTCTCATAAGCTGAAACCACAACCAAAGATTAAGGAAAGAAGTTATGATTCATAGATCCAAAAAATAACTAAGAAAAATGTATACTACTCATGTTNACATAACTAAGCAAAGGAATACTGTCTTCTCATAAGCTAAAACCACAACCAAAGATTAAGGAAAGAAGTTATGATTCATAGATCCAAAAAATAACTAAGAAAAATGTATACTGCTCATGTTGGGAAGAGATAAAAGACCAAAAAAGATAAAAGAAAAAAAAAAGAAAAAAAAGACGGAGGGCAGAAACAAATACAGATTGTGTAGATTAATTTATTCTGCTCATTAAAGCAAGAATGTAAACTATCAAAATCTTCTAGAGAACTAAAATGCTGTAAATCTCAAAAGTAAATAGGAATATTCAATGTTGCCAATGTTGATCCACGTTAGTTACTTTGTCAAAGCCCATCAAATAGGAAATTACATAATAACAAAATATAAGAACTTGAATGCATTAGTACTAACTAAACCAACAAGACAGGCATTTTCCTAAAAATCAGTGTTATCACATAACATATAACATGCAAACGTGTGAAACAACATATACTCACATACAGCTGATATAAGGCCAAATGCCAAGGAGCCAGTTATCTCAAGATATATTTATCAAACATTAACAGGTGTGGATAAAAAGTTAGCATACACAAGTTTTAGTAACTTTAAGCAATTCCCATTAGAGAAGCAAACCATGTTGGATAATAAAAACAATTTGTTGCTCTGGGCGCTAATGGAAGATGGCAATAAGTTTCTGACGGGCAAAGACTAATAAATTCGGTCTCAATATGACCCAACCAAATGGCAAAATTCAACAGCCTACCAAGCAAGAAACAAATTAAAGCACGAAGCTAAAAATAGATGACATCCCTTGCCCATAGCCCACACATTAATACACAAAAACTGGAAACGGATTAGAAAGAAACAAAGAGAGAAAAAAGCAAACTAAAACTAACTGCAAAAAAAAAACTAAGGGCATGTTTACTAAACGTGAATGGGAGTGAGTAGGAATGGGAGTGAGCATGAATGGGAGTGAGCAAGAATGGGAGTGAACATGAATGGGAGTGGGTAAGAATGTGAATGGGAGTGAGCAGGAATGGGAGTGAGTAGGAATGAGAGTGTATGAATGGGAGTGAGTAGGAATGGGAGTGAATATGAATGAGAGTGAGCAGGAATCGGAGTGAACTTAATATGTATAATTAAGTTGCAAATTTAAAATTTCACTGTAATTATATTTATATATAAGGGTAGTTTTGGATTTTCATTAAAAATGTGGGGTATTTTCGACCAAAAAAAATTCTTTCCCTTTCCCCCTCCCCCAATCCGAACCCCCCCTAAGGAGTGGCAATCACCCAAAATCAGGAATGCCACTCCTGATTTTGGTGGGCCCCACCATTTTTTTTCTTCCCTTTCCCAAGTTTAGTAAACATGGGAATGGGAATGATTCCCATTACCAAATGCAAGTAAACACAGGAACGGTAATCGGAATCAATCTCAAAAGTAAGTAAACACATCAATGGGAATGTGAATCATTCCCAAATGCAAGTAAACACTTGAATGGGAATGACTCTCATTGTTGCCATTCCCATTGATGATAAGTAAACATGCCCTAAAAGGATAGAGGAGTTTATTTAAAGGGTGGAATATTGACAGGACTCTCTCCAAATTCCACCCTGGAACTCGGAGTGATCTTGCGGGAATCCAATATCAAGGAAAATTCTACCGAAAATTTGGTAGAACCTCCCATGAAATTGGACTAACCCTTTCTAATTTCCTGTAAAGAACACTTCTAATTTCAGCAACACCTCTACCACAAGCAATGAGTCTCCGACTAAATTTTAAAATCTCAACAAAATATAACTCAGATCCAAAACAGGATTTTCAAAGTATGTCTAATTTGAGTTTACATCGACCAACGTGGGAAAATAAATTTAAAATAAAAGCTTCTGCCTCGACGTGGTGTCGTCCGGCCTCAGCAACCTCTTAAGCCTGGGGAAAAAGTTTAACAATACGAAGAAAAACAAACGTGAGATTAACCTAGTGAGTGGACATAAATCAAAAAATAAGTATTGAAAATCCTTTAAATTCAAGTTTTCTCTAAGACCTAACAAACACTCTTTGGAATTCCCCAGTTTTAGATTATTTTCATAAAATTCACTGAAACTCTATGTAAGAATTGGCGTCTGAAAATTTATTCTGAAATCTCTGATAAATAATTAAAACGGGTCAAACTCCCAAATTATCAAATACGAACTATAAGTTTATAACCATTGAAATCCTTTTTATAAAACTAATATAATAATAAAACTTCTACCCAACCAGTTACTCACCGAACCTGCCGTACATGCGCAGGGCCCACAACCTGCCGTACGCATGCAGGGCCAATAGTCCGGCCGTACATGTGCAGAGCCGGAGTCTGTCATACACATGCAGGGCCAATAACTGCCATACATGCACGCAGGGTCACCCCCAAAGGGCAAGGCATCCCGGCACACGGCCCAAAGCCTATGTGTGTGCCGCGATGGGTCCCAAAGACCTTACTGAACTGATCTGTGGCTGGGTAATTACACGGCATTTCAAAACCGCTTTTTGTTTCTGAAAACCGCGACTATAAATCCTTGGCACCAAAGCCAGTTTGAAATCTAAATTTCTGAAAACTCAAGCTCGAAACACTGAAATGAGAAAACTAGGATATATCCAAAGTCCAAATCAATTTAATTTAAGAAATCAACAAACCATGCTCATGAACAATAATATTTCTAAATTAATTAAATCAACGCTCAGATAAGTCAAACTGAAAATATATATTAAATCATAAAATTTATAAATGAGTCCACTCACAGTGACATATCTAGCTTCGATCCTCTGTTGAATCGCTTGAGCTTTAGGATTGTCGCCTTCAATCTGAAGAATAAAATTCGAAATTAGGCTCGGCTCAAAGATAATTCTGACGTAGGTAACTAAGCCCTAACTCTTTGAACTTCTTACGGTTAAAATCTCTAATTTCTCTTAAAGCCAATATACCCAATTCTATTTTAAATCAGTTCCGTCTCAAAATCTAACAACACCAACTTTAATACTCGTCAATTATACTCGATTAAATCCTATTCACCCCCAAACACAATCGGGGTTCGTCCAAGAATTATTTTCGGCGCCAAAAAGTTCCTAAATAAAAATTTAATTAAGGCTTTATCGACCCGAAACACTTCCCATCAATCCAAGATTAAAACCCACTTAATTAGAATCTAAATCCAAAATAAAAACTGAGAGTTTAACGGTTAGGAGGTTTGTATCATCACCATCACCATTCAAAGTAGCGTTTTTATTCCCAAAAATCATAATTCCCCCACACCTCTTCTAATTTACCAATCTAACATCAATTAGAGCTTCTAATAGGACAGAAATTACCTACAACACAATAAGATAGCCACCAATTTCAGAATTAAATGTGAATCCCGCATTGAGCATAACCCCAAAATCTCCAACTCTCCCATTTCTCAAGATTCCATAAAATTTCTCATTTTAAACCACAATTGGGGCTTCCTACGGTTGGAGATTAGCTAAAACCACCTCAAAATAACACTCAAAACCGCAGATTTCAAAGAGACTCCAATTGGGTTCCAAATCCCAATACCCAAGTTCTAAATACCACAAATTTATTACCCAAAAGATATGGAAAATGAAGATTGAGAGGAAAGGAAGAAAACCCACCAAAAATTGGGTGGAATAACGCTAGAAAACTGGCCGGAACTTCACGGTGAAGGAGCGGCTGAACTGGTCTTCTCCGGCCTGGGTCGCGACTTCAGGGGCAGCTGCCGACATGGGGGAGGCGGGGGAAGGACGGTCGGCGGCTAGGGAGTGGTCCTCGACCGGTCTCGGCGTCCTATGTCACCTGAAATGGAGCAAGCTTAAAGGGCAGCAGCTACAAGCGAGCAGGGAAGGAGAAAGAATGCTCGGGAGAGAGAAGAAAGGGAGCTGGGGCGGCGTGAGGTCGCTGGCCGGCTACTGGCGCCGTCACCGGTGGGTCTAGGCAGCCGGTTGTGAAGGTGGCGCAGGGGAGAGGAGAAGAGAAGAAGTAACGGGCTAGGGGGTGGCTGTGTGTTCTTCTGCGCGTGGGGGGGGGGGGGGGGGGGNGGGGGGAATAAGAGAGAGAGAGATTTCCAGAAAATTCTGGAAATCAAAAGCCATTTCTCCTAATTTACAAGTTTGCCTCTCCCTTTAAACCTCCGTATTTCCCAAACCGTAGCTCCAAATGACGCATGCTACGTGTCTACGAACTCGTGGAGTCGAGCTCTACGTAAACATGTCAAAATCAACTCTAAAATCCAAGCAATTTAAAAAGTCAACCTTGGGGTCTTTTATCACGTTCCTAACTTTTTACCCGTGGCTCTAAACAACCCATGCTGCGTGTTGGTGAACTTGTGAGCTCAAGGCCTTCCTAACGGATCCAAGGTCAAAGCTAAATTCTCACTCGAAGCAAGAATCAACTGTGAGCCCCATTTAAAAATTACTTAGGAAAGTACGAGTCATTACAAATATACCAATATAGGCCTTCAAATATTTGACCAAAAAACCTGTAAAACCATATAATGTAGCATGTTATAACAAATGTAAATGTCTATAAACCCCCAATTTAGAGCTGGATTCTCTCTAAACCTCCACCCTAAATTAACATCTCCCAAAACCCCCAATTATAAACTTAAAATCTTCCAAAACCCCCTAGTCAACTATACCAAACTAGCTTTGACCCCTTTCTTTTTCAATCCCAAATATACCCATTATTACCAACTACCAGCCGGTTATTAAAAATTGAAATTAGGTTCTCTCTCTCTCTCTCTTTCTCTCTCTCATATCTGGTTTCCTTCTCGAGTGCAGTCGCTGGCTCGTGCTCCATCGTCTGGCAACGGTTGCCGACGAGACCAATCCCGATCTTCTTGTCTCTTCTCCCTCTTCCTCTGCCTGTCCTCCACTTGCCGTTAAACCATGTGTTGACACTAGATCGAGTCTAGGCAAAGTTGAGTTTTCCGCTGACGATCCGTTGATTTCGGCAAGGACGAGTTACTGGACTGCCAAGGACAGCTTGTTCTCATCATCCCGAGTCTGCTGGAGTCATCTTCTCGTCTTCCCGATGCCAAGGCACTGCCCATTTCGAAGGAGAGAAGCCTAGGGCCGTGGCGAGGTCGAGGAAGGCGCTAAGGATGAATGTGACAGCGACACTAAGGATGCAGACAGCGATGCATGCGGGGGCGTTCAAGTACCAGATCTGTGTTGAAGATGATCTGGTATGCCTGGCTTTTTGATGAGGTCAGGTTTGGGGCATAGAACTTTGGCTTTTAAGATTGGCTTTTTTACGCAAATACCATCTGGACTATAAGGGGTGTGCTTCGATACCACCCAAACTTTTTTTTTTAAACCATTTACCACATGAAATTATCAATATGTGCTAATGTGACACCTATAGTCAATTTTTCAATTAAATCATTAACTTTTTTCTCAAATTTCTAAATTTGCCCTTAAAAAGTTTTTGTTTTTCTTAATTACACTTGAGGGCAAATTCGGAAATTTGAAAAAAAAAATTGATGATTTAACTGAAAAATTGATTGTAGGTGTTACATTGGCATATATTGATAATTTCATGTGGTAAATAGTTAAAAAAAAAAAGTTTGGGTGGTGCGAGAGCACACCTACATAGTTCAGGTGGTATTTATGTAAAAAACCCTTTAAGATTTATTTATTCATTTTCTGTGTTAAAGTTGAATCATAAGATAATAGAGTAATTATATGTTTATGTTGAAATTGTACCCCTGAAATATGATGAATTAAATTTGCAGGAGGAAACAAATCTGGACGACGATGGCAATGTAGCCTAGGATTTGAGCTTGAGATCAAACAATATAGCATAGGGTTTGAGTTTTTTTAGTGAAACTATGTAACTGTAGCGAAGGTGTAACTGTTTTTTTAGCGAAGGTGTAACTATTTTGTTTAGTGAAGGTGAAGGTGTAACTGTTTTTTTAGCGAAGGTGTAACTTCTGTTTATTAAAGGTTTAGTTAAGGTGTAACTGTTTTTTATATTTTTTATGGACCTGCAAGTTTTTTTTCATGTTGAAAAATAATGGTGTAATTATTTGTAGTCATTTTTTTAGTGCAATTGTATTTTTGAAATTCAATTTCAGTGTAATTGGTTGTTTAAGATTCAATTTCAGTTTCAATGTAACTGTATTTCAGAAATATAGTTACATTGTATTTTGAAAATACAGTTACACTACGCGTCAGTGCACTCGTCAGCATACATCAGCATGCGTTAGCACCTGCGTCAAAGCACGTTAGAGGGATAAACAAGGCATTATAAATTTTAGGGAGTTTTTGGGAGAGTTTCTAAATGAGTAGGGGCTTAGAAAAGTTTTTTGTGATTAGGGGGTTTATAAAAAGTTACTGTTATAACAAATATACTAGCAAGATCATACTCATACATAACCAATTATATATATAGTCATAATCATAATCAAAGAATGTCAATCGAATTTAATTAGGCTTGCATACAATCATAAATGTATAATAATCATAGCTAAGAAAATTCTTACATTAAAACTGGTTAAGAAAATACATAAAAAAAAATTTAAAAATTAATTGGTTAAAAACTACTTAACCAAAAAAAAAAAAAAAATCGTTGTGGATTTACCATTTGAGGTTGGGTATTCAAAAATTAGGGTTAAGAACACCAAATCTTACCTTGATATGGAATTCATATAATCAATTTCCGATTATTAAAGTGAGTGGTACTTTTGTGTTAGGTGGATGGAGCCTTATCACTCGGCTACATTTAGTGGAGAACGAGTGTTGAGTCATAAGATTGAAACAAATTCAGAAGGATTGAGCATAGCTCGGTTAAAATAGTGAATGGACTTTGTTTTGTAAGTGGTTTATGATTTCTAAATGATTATTATTTCTTTGATTTAATTGAGGATCCTTACCTTAAGTTTAATTAAATGATATTTCATATGAGATTACATACATTTAAATTGGTTTTATGAATTTTTGAGAGCTAAATGATTCAAACATGATTTTATGCATGAATTCATTGAAAATAAATCGATTCCAAAAGGTTGCTTAAACTTTGAGTTGATTTGTGAAATGTGTGAGAATTTTGTAATTGGTTTCTAGTTTCATTGATTTAATATGCGTGGTTTTGATGATCTTTAGAATGGTTTTAAAATTCTGTACAAGTACCCAACTTCCAGATGAGTTTGGATAGGTCTTTGAGACCTATCACAGCACACACAAAGGCTTTGGGACATGTGTTGGGATGCTTAACCCTTTAACAACAGCTCTGCGTGCACGTATGACTAATTTGGCTTACCTGATAGAACGGCGTATGCAGTACAAATTTACAGCCAACTTATTTGTCTGCATGATACGACGGTGTAATATGATACTAGTGAAGGGCAAAATTGATTGCCTAGTATGACAGTGTAATATGGTACCAGTATATAGCTAGTTTTCCTTAGGTACTTGTATGGTGAAACTTTATTACAGTTTTTGTGGTTTTTATTTATAAAATTTCTAATTCGAGTGTTTGGTTGCTTGAATGTCAAAGGTTTGATTTGATAATATTATCTCTAATACTTTCGTATAACATTTGGAATTTTGAATTGCTGAGTTATTGGCATTTGATTGGCTTTGTGATTTCTTGTAAAGGATTTGAGAAAGAGTTTTAAAACTAGGAGATTTCAAAGAGTGATGTGGGGTCTTTTAGTTAAACTTGTTTTAAAGGAATTTGAAAGGATAAATAATTTTCATGCGTTGTTCCTATATTTTGTTTGGCAACTCACTGAGTTATCTCACATTTTCATTTCTTTGTTTTGCTTCTAACTTTTTCCACCAGATTTTTTATGTAGAATGGATGGCATTGAGTTTCGAAGAACAGTTGGAACGTTGAAATTAATAGGAAGGCAAATTTCGATTTCTACTAGTTAGGGCTCCGAAGTCAGAATATCGTCAATTTATAATATAAACTGAAAGAAATCGCGAGACGTGTGCAACTCACCGCTTTGCAGTGACATATGGACTTTTTTGGGCATCCGGAGTTGTTTAGGGCCTTAAACCAGCATTTAAAGTTTCAAACTATTTTATTTATTTTCGCCTTTATTTTATTTTGGTTTGCTATTGACATAGCGGAAGTCACAAAGGGTTACCAAAGTAGCCCTAGCAAAGATAATTTCTAGAGTCCACTAGAAAAATTGAGAGAAAACTCAAGTTTATTGAATAAATTGTCAAAAGTCCCACAAACAACTTAGAAAAATCCTTAAATACATTTCTAGCAACCCTAGGTCAAAAAGACCACATAAATAAGGCTCGTGGGCCTAAACGAACCCAAATAAGATAAAGACAAAATTAAATAAAATAGTCCAAAACTTTAAAAGCAGTTTTGAGGCCTGAAATGATTTCGGATGCTCGAAAAAGCCTATTAGTCACAACAAATCTGTGAGTTCCATTCATCTTGCCATTCTTTTTAATTTGATATATAAATTGACCATATTCTGACTTTGGAGTCCTTCCGAATGAATAGAAAAAAAATCAGATTTTGCCTTTTCGTGAGTTTCGATGTTCCTATTGCTCTTCGAAACTCACTGCCAACAGTGCTACATCAGTTATGGTCTGTGGGCCTTATTTATGTGGTCGTTTTGCCCTAGGGTTGTAAAAGACGTACTTAAGGTTTTTTCTAAGTTGTTTAGAGGACTTTTGATTATTATTCAATAAACCTTTGAGTTTTCTCTTAAGCTTTTCTAGTGGACTCTTGAATTCTTTGCTGGGATCATCCTGGTAATCCTTTTAGTTAATTCCGCTGCGTTAGGTGGTATAAGAGCAAGTCATCCCTGTCTTGTTATTGCTGAGTTTATCCCATGGGTGACGAACAACATGTAGTAGTTACATGACCAGACTTGGATGATCAGAACAAAAAGATTAATGCTCTTATTGCCAGTTTAGATGAGATTCGAGGGCTTTTGATGGAGGGTCATGACAGACACCCACCTCATGGTAGGCTACAAGGCAGAGGAGGAGGACGTGATCAGCCTCAGCCAGCCTTGTGAGCAGGATTCTGAATCAGAGGAGAAGTTAGATGAGCCCGTCCAGCCTATTAATCAGTGTCATCGTCATCAAAATTATCAACCTCATAATTTTGATTATTTCCGTCTGAAGGCTATAGTTCCAACCTTTTCAAGGCATATGAAAATAGAGGATTTCTTAGATTAGCTATTGAGGTGGAGAGATTTTTCGAGATAATGGAAGTCTCAGAAGTGAAAATGGTTAAAAAGACAGCTTTCCGATTAAAGAGCAGTGCAACAGTATACTGGGATCTATAAGATCATTTTGTTATTGGCATCTTCCTAGGACAAAAGTTGGTTTGTAATAGCTCTAGAGTCCTTAGTGAGTTTAGGTCTTCTTAACAAGTTTGCAATTCAAGATATACAAGATTGGTTGTTCCGATGATGAGGCTCAGGTCTTAAGGTAAGTTTCATTATTCATATCATTCACATTCTTCAGGTCCTTGCATCTAGGTTGAGTGTTGAGGTGGAGTTGGGTTTGAGGAGTTCAAATTAGTATTTAAGTTTTTATGCGAACGACCGGTCGTACGGTTGTCCAACCAGTCGGTCCCTATTCGAAAATATTTTCTGCAAGTTTCGTCTGACTAATCGGTCGGGATTCCGACCAGTCGTTTCGATAACTTTCCTGTTTTAAAAAAGTTATTTTTTTAATTGGTTTTAAAACATGTTTTTAAATAACCTAGTGGTTTTAGGACGTCTTGGAAGTTTTGTTTTTTCCTTACATGTGTGGATAGTCTGTTCTTTTCAAACAAAAGAAGATAGCCATTGATTATTGATTGAGAGAAAATTAGGGTTTGAGAGAAAAACTATTTTGAGAACCTATCTTACATGTTTTGAGAGAAAATATTCTTTAAGGGTTAGGTGAGTGCATATTTAAGGATTGTTCTTCAATAGGTTGTTCCTTGCTGAACCTATTGAAGACTTTCAAACTTCATACATCATCATTTATTCAAGACTTGGGCATCGAAGGACTGAAGTCGGGTCAACTCAAGCTCAAAGGATAGTAGCTGAATTGTGGAGTGCTTCTTCAAAGGACTGAGGAGCAGGTCTCTAGGTAATCGTTGATTCGAAGGCACTGCTTGTGGCGTGAGGTTAGTAATCTTAGGAAGGACTCTAGGTTTTTAATCGAGTTACTTGTGTAACCTTTTGATCTTAGTGGATTGCTTCTCTGGTCTAGGTCCCGCAATTTTTCCCCTTGGGGTTTTCTGCGTCATCAAATTGCTTGTGTTCTTTGTTTAATGGTTTGCTAAGTTGGTTGTTTATTTTTAATCCATTGCGTAATCAATTTGGTAATTTTAAAATTGGGATTAATTTTGAAAAAGCCTATTCGCCCCCCTTTAGGCTTGTTTGAGATTAATTTTGAAAAAGCCTATTCACCCCCCTCTAGGCTTGTTTGTGTGACCTGAATCTATTACAAGTGGTATCAAAGTGCAGTCACTATTTTTTCTTAGTGAGATCCTAAGGAGATTTAGGTCTTTAAAATGGATCGCAGAAGCACTTCTGTTAATCAACCTCCACACTTCAATGGTAGCAACAGCTACCTAGAAGGTTAAAATAAAAGCGTTTCTTTGGGCTCAGGATAGAGTGTTGGGAATTTTGTTGTTCATGGTTGGACTCATCCTGTTAAAGAAAAATCTAAGAAAGCTGTAACTATGTCTACATCTAAAGAAACTACATCAGTGGATTCCAAACTTGAGTTAAAACCTCAAGCACCTACAACCATAGGGGCATGAATGCTTTGTTTAATGTTCTTTCTAATGATCAATTTAAGCATGTGTGTCACTGTCAAACTTCCAAAGAAATTTGAGATATTTTCCAAATCACTCATAAGGGAACTTCTTCTGTTAAAGAATCTAAACTTCAAAATTTGATAACTCAATTTGAAAACATTAACATGAAGGATGATGAGTCTTTTTCTGAATTCTATGCTAGATTGAGTGATGTTGTCAATTCTTGTTACAATTTAGATGATAGGATTCTAAGCATAAGGTCGTTAAGAAAGTTCTTAGGTTTTACCTGAACGCTTTCATGCAAAAGGTCACTACCATAGAAGAGTCCAAAGACCTAAATGTCTTGAAAATTGAAGAATTGGTAGGCAATTTAAAATCTTTTGAAATGAATTTGGCAAACCAAAAGAAACTGAAAAACATTGCTTTGAGTTCTGGTGTAACCAAAGATTATTTGGCATTATTTGCTAAACAATTTAAAAAATACTTTAAGAAGAATTCTAATTTTGGTAGTAAGAAATTCCCTAGTAGGTCTAGTGGTCAAGAAAACAAGAAAGAAAAATCTAATGAAAAATCTACTAAGTCCTTTAAAAAGGGAAATGATAGGAAGAGTACACAATGTTTTGCCTGTCAAGGGTATGGACACTTTTCCTCTGATTGTGCAAATACCAAGATGAAGTTGGCAAAGTCCAACAAAGCAATGAATGTGACTTGGAGTGATTCTGAGTCTGAATCTGATTCTTCTCATTCCTGTGATGAGGACACTTCTGAGAGTTTGAATGCTTTTGTGGTAAAAGTGGATGAAGGTGAGAGTAATTCTGAGTGTGGAGATGATGAGTTAGATTTAAGTGATGATGTGAACATTGATGAACTGAAAGATAGTTTCAAATCCTTATATGCTCAATCTTTTGAAATTAAAAAGGAAAATGTTTTCTTGTCTAATAAACTTGAAGAGGTGAAGTCTCAACTCTTAGATGTGAAAATTGAAAATAAAACCTTTTTGGGATGAGTGTAATACTCAGAAAATGAAGTTACTGTCACAAATTTCTTCTCTTGAGTTTGAGAAAGTGAGTTTGGAACTTGAACTTGAAAATGCGAACAATAAAATCTTGAACTTTACCATTGGGGGTGAAAAAGTTGATAGGATGTTAAATATGGGCAAACTTACAAGAGATAAGAAGGGGCTAGAATTCGATAAAGAGGCCTGTGGTTCTGTTTTGGCAACCAAGTTTGTTAAAGCTTCCAATGAAGCTAAGAACCCAATTCTTCAAACTCTCCATGTGAAAAACTTTCTGACCAAACATGTGTCTCTTTCTAAGTTCATTCCTATTTGTCACAATTGTGGTAGAATTGGTCTTTTGGCAATCGTTGATTCGAAGGCACTGCTTGTGGAGTGAAGTTAGTAATCTTAGGAAGGACTCTAGGGTTTTAATCGAGTCACTTGTGTAACCTTTTGATCTTAGTGGATTGCTTCTCTGGACTAAGTCCCGCAGTTTTTCCCCTTGGGGTTTCTACGTCATCAGATTTCTTGTGTTCTTTGATTAATGGTTTGCTAAGTTGGTTGTTTATTTTTAATCCGCTGCGTAATCAATTTGGTAATTTTAAAATTGGAATTAATTTTGAAAAAGCATATTTGTAACACCCCGCACTTTCAAAAGTGGTTTTGAAAAGCTTTTTAAAAGTTTTCGGGATTTTATTTAGAAAGTAAAGCATTTTGGCGTTTTTCAAATTTTAAAGTTTGACTTTTAAAGTTGGGCAAAAAGTTGACTTTTTGTTCAGGCAAGGTTTTCGCGTTGACCTTGGATTCGTTGGAAATGTCTCGTCCTCACGAGTTCGTAGACACGTAGCACGCGTCGAACGGAGCTACGGTTTGAAAGTTATGGACGTGTGAAGAGAGGGGCAAGGTTGTAATTTTGGAAAAGTTGGTTTTTAAAAAGGGGCACAGAAACCCAGAAATCACAGCAGTTTCTCTCTCCTCTCTCCCGAAATTTCTCTCTCTCTCTCTCGCTAGCCTCTCACCCAGCCGTGACTTTCGCTGGCGCGTGGGGGCGCGTCTGGCGGCGGGCCGGCCTGGTTTTTGGCTCGCCGTGCTCGCGCCGCCTCCCTCTTCCCTCCAGTGGTGGCCCCTTCCTGTGAAACAGCCCAGAAACTCGCGTTCCAGCTTGTGCACCGTGGGTGATCGGCGGCGATCTTGACGTTTCCGGCGACAACGAGGTTCAGCGACTGCCCAGATCTCTTCCTCTCGTCAAGCCCAGCGTGTTGGTGGGTTCGATTGACCCGTGGGACCGTCGTGGACGGCGGATCGAGTGTGGGTGTGCCGCCGGCTTTCCGGCCAGTTTTCCTCCTTTTCCGGCCACTTTTGGCCGTCAACCCAGGTTCGAGAATTGATCCCCTCGATCTCCTCTACGTCCCTGTGTAATTCGTTTAAGCTAAACGTGACTTTCGTTTTTGGCAGTTGACCGCCGTTAACCGTCGGGGGACTCGCTGCGTGTGACGGTTCCAGCGACTGTTCCTTGGTTTTTGGCCTCGGGCCAACCACCCGAGCTTGTGGGTGAGTTTGGGTGAGTTCCTCGGACTTTTCGAGTGTGTTTTCCGGGGTCGGGCAACCCCCGTGCGTGGTGGTTCTCGCCGTTTCGGTTGTCTGTTGGCTTGGTTGAGAACCTGTTGTGAATTCTGGTTTGTTTCTTTGGTTGTCTAGTCTTAGCAGGTACACTCGGCACGGGAATTTGTATTTCCGATGCCGTTGTGCTGCTGGATTTTGGAATCCGAGCAAAGCAGCCACGAAGGACACGAAGGGCAGTTCAGTCTTTTCGAGTGGTCACTGTGAGTGAACCTAAGTTCAACTCATTTTCCAGTTCAGTTACTTGTTTGATTGCTTTGCTTGTTTGCTAGTAAGTGGGTACGGAATTAGGATTGGAAATTCCGAGGATTTAAAGGTGATTTAAGGTTAAAGGACTAAGGGAGTTTAGAGCTTTCAGTGGATATTATTTGAGGTTTAAGTTGGTTCGGAATAGATATCGAGGATTTTAGGATTATTGGAGAATCTAGTGGGATTCTAAGTCAGGATCTAGTGGATTGTTCGAGGTGATCGTTCAGTTAGAGGTTAAATTGAGGATCTTTGAGGGATTAAGGATTACAGTGGATTTGATCGGTTTAGAGGTTTTGGTGATCAGGTTAAGGTTTATGATTTGTGATTGTGNATGATTTATGATTTGTGGTTTGATTGTGCGTGAGGCATCAAAGTGGATTGTGATTGATTATCTAAATTGAGTTTAGTTTGAGGTTTTCAGTTAGATTTCACTCACACGAGCTCTAGTGAGCTTACCGGGTTTGTGTGTAAACCCGGTGCACCTGTGGTTGGGTGCAGGGTTTGGTTTTGCAGGTTGAGCAAGCTGAGGAGGCAGTGGAGAGAAGACGAGGCAGTGGGACCAGCAGCAGTTTTAGAAAACTTATTTTACAGTTTTATTTTTATGTAAAAGGTTTTACACTTGGTTTTATGTTAATTGTTTTGTAAAGTTACAGTGATTTCAGTAAATTATTTTATATTCATGGCTCACAATTTCAGAGAAAAAGGGCCCACAGGAAATAGTTGTCAGTTTTCAGCAGTTTAGGCACGTGCCCGAGGGTCGGGGCGTGTCAGACGCAATCTTGGTTTCGTCACTCGAAATGAGGTAGAGCGACGAAACATTTCACTTTCAGCGACTAAAATGGTCGTTGCCCAATGGACTTTGGGCGATGAAAATGCATAATCGTCGTTCAATACCGCCTTGGGTGACAAACCATGTCATCGCCCGAAACGTTTTTGGGCGACCAACAACAAGTTTCGTCGCCCAAGGTCTTTATAAGATGATTTTTTTAACAAATTTTCGTTCTCTTTGGGCGAAAAATTGATAATTATGTCGCCCAAAAGGACCTGGGGCGACAAACTATTTCGTCGTCCAAACCCTTTTTAAAAAAATAAAAATAAAATAACAAAATATATTAATAAATTTGTGAATATTTGTCTTGATTACACAAATTAAAAAATGTAAATAATATTCGAGTTAGTCGATCGTTCGTGAACATGTCTAAAAACAACGTGTGTTGCATTGATACCACAGTCTCATCAAAACAAAAGCTGATATGCTTAGAATTACATATATACGAAAACCGCAATGAGGAAATAGCCGAGATTCATATCGTGATCCGGATAAATGAAAGCAAACATCGCTCTCTTTCTCGAGATTAAATTTATCTACACAAAATAAATACACATAAATAACAAATCATACCAAGATAATTAACTAGTACATCACAATAATTAAATTTAATAAATGAATTAAACCAAATTAATCGGAAATCTATAAAAATTTTATAATTAATATCAATTTTGCAATTTAAATAACAAAGTTAATGATATATATGTAACACCTTAAACTATACTATGCAAATTTAAAAAAAGCTCCAATTATAACACAGTAAACAATTTACCTCGAGGGCAAATCAAATCATAAATCAAATAAATTCAAATGTACGATCCTACAAAAAATCCACAACACACACAATATTAGAAATGAATTTTAATTCAAAAATCCAACTTAATACAAAAAATATCATCAAAAAAATCTGAAAAAAAAACAAAAAATTATCACAAAAATAAAAAAAACCACAATAAACAAAAAAAAGCATAAAATCAACAAATTACATAATTCCAAAACAAAAACCCAAAATAAAAAACAAAAAAAGGCAAAAAAATAAAAATAAAAACTCACCCATATTCAAGTTTTGTTTGGGTGAGGGTTTAGGTTTGGGTGGAGGAGAGGGAGGAAGGAAGGGGCAGATTTAGGTGGTGGGTGTGGGTGGGTTTTGGTGTGAGGTGCGTTTAGGTGGAGGCCGGGAGAGGGAGGGACGTAGAAGGGCGGAGGCCAGAGGAGTGAGAGGGGCTTGGGTGGTTTTGGGGTAATTTAGATGGAGGAGGCCGAGTGGGGGAGGAGGTCGAGAGGGGGAGGAAGGAGAGAGGGAGAGGTGGAGAGGAGGGAGAGAAGGGGAGGAAGGAAAAAGGGGGAGGGGGAGAGGAGGGAGGGGCAGAGGTCCGGAGGATGGGAGGTTGCTAAGAGAGAGAGAGAAAGTGAGCTGAAAGAGAAGGAGAGAATGAAAAAGATGCAGAAA
>QANT01001182.1:0-15914 GCA_003254885.1 Purshia tridentata
TAACTTTTTAATCGTAGAGTATTATGTGTTTTTTTTAATATTTTATAGTTCACATTTATTTAGGACTTCAATTACCAATTAAAAAGAATTAAAAATAAGAAAATCCCCCTCCCCGCAATAAAAAAATAATAATAATGCTAATTAATTCCATTCTATTCCAAAACCCTTTTCTTTCATGGCTTCTCTGCATCATCATGGTTTTTTCCTATATTGCAATTTAATAGTTTGATTGATATAAAGGGTGAAAAATATAGGTAATTCTCTTTCCTTTGCAATTTATATTTTGTATTAGCCCAAATCCTTATTTCTTCATACTTCAATGCTCAAGTATTTTTGGGGAAATATTACATTGTAAACCCTAAAAAGTTGCAGCACCATAATTGTATTTTTTTTTCTCTGTTATCTCTTTCTTTGCTAGTTTGATATTTGATTGCTCCTATGGGCTTTGATATTTTGTCTTTCCTCTATCTTTGATTTCGCCAACAACATTGATTTTTCCGTATAAGGATTTATGATCCTTGTTTTCTTCTTTGTTTTCTTGCTATCATGGTGTTGACATATATTTTTTTGTTATCTATTTATACATGAACCATGATGATGCAGAGAAGCCATGAAAAAAACAAACTATTAAATTGCAGTAGAAGGAAAAACCATGGTGACGCAAAGAAGCCATGAAAGATGAGTGTTTCGAAATAAAAGGGAATTAATTAACGTTGTTAATTTTATTTTTTTTGTGGGGAGGGGGTTTTCTTATTTTTAATTATTTGATAATTAAAATTCTAAATAAGTGTGAACCATAGGATATTAAAAAAGACACATGATGCTTTATAATGAAAAGGTTAGTAAGCTTAGGAGAGGATTCAGATCCGTTTTTATAGTACCTTTGTTTTGCTCAAAAAACAAATTTGGTACTTGTGATTTCAAAATTTTGATTTTAGTCTTTGGGTTTTACTCTAAAAACAAATTTGGTCATCGTGGTTTCAAAATTTCGATTTTATTCCTTGAGTTTTCCTCTATTAGCAATTTTGGACCTTGAGCATTTATACATGTCACTTTGAACTTAACATACTAGACTATTGACACGTGCTCCACACATGTTAGGAATCGACACTAACTACTAACTATGCAAGGAACATGATTTGTTAGGAGAACTTAATCTGGTAGTTCAATTAAATATGGATTATTAATCCAAGTTGGACTAGAATACTTAGATATGCAATAATCTACTGCTACAACAAGGCTTATACTAAAGAAATTCTTTATGGAGTTACATTAGGATTGAATGCTAGAGTCCTTTATGGGAGGAACTAGGATTCGACATTGTAAGATATAAAAGCATAGGGGGTTACACAGTAAAACTTAAGCCCTTAAGCTCTGCCCTATTGTGTGAGAGGTTTATTCATTACTGTGCTGGCTAGAAGACTTGAGCTATCGGACAAGGAGTTGCTGGTTGCTAACATCATGTCGTTCTCAAGTTAGTGGTTGATGGTTTACTAGAATATTTATCAACATGATCATGTAAGGTACTTGTGTCTGTCTAACTGTGTATATTGTATAATTATGTTTTAAGTTTTTACACGCTGTTCTTGAATTCTTCATACTTGAGCTCTCTCTATGTCATATTGGTTTCTTCTTTGATATGTTGGTGACGTTTAATCTGTTGGTTGTTCTTCTGTTGGGTTTAGCTTGCCTTTAAGGTACTTTTCTGTAGAAAAGGAGTAAGAATAGGAGAAACTTTATTCATACTAACTCAGACAAGAGAACAACCTAATTTATACTATTACAATCAGCAAAAAGAGAATAGAAAACCAAAAGCCACACACAAACCGTTGAGAAGAATTACGTCTATATTAAGTGCCTTTGGTGGTTTCCATACAACAACTAATAGTGGTAGTAATAAATACTGCCATATTTCCAAAACTCAAGCAGAGGTGAGGATGTCGATGGAGCCAAGCTTGATGAACAAAATCTCTTGAAGATCAGAAGATGGCAACCCTTTTGTAAAAACGTCAGCTAGCTGATCTTCACTTCGAACATAAGGAGTTTGAATAAGCTGTTCTTGAATTTTCTCTTGAACAACATGGCAATCAACTTCGATATTTTTTATTCTTTCATGAAACACTGGGTTAGAGGCAATGTGAATGGCAGCTTGATTGTCACAAAACATCTTTGTTAGTTCAGTAGGCTTGAATCCCAGTTCACCAAGTAAGCCACAAAGCCAGATTAGTTCTCTTGTGGTAGCTGCCATTGCTCTATATTCAGCTTCAGCACTGGAATAGGCAGTCACATGCATGCTGTTTTTTACTCTTCTATGTGACTAGAATTCCTCCAAAAAAGTGCAATACCCTGTTGTAGACTTTCTTTCAATTGAACATCCAACCCAACTAGCATCACAATATCCAACAATGTTAGTATGACCATTTTTCCTCATTACAATACCTCATCCTAGAGAGCGTTTCAAATACTGAAGGATTCTATCAATCGCTTTCATATGGCTGGTTCTTAGCTTGTGCATAAGTTGGCTGACAGTACTAACAACATAAGTAATGTAAGGTCATTTGGTAGTGAGGTAGATCAATCCACCTACAAGCCTTTGATATTAACTAGTATTGGTCAAATTCTCCTTCTTCACCAAGCTTTACACCACTTTCAACTGGGCTGTCAACTGGTTTAGCACCCAATTTTCCTATTTCTTCTAATAGATCTAGCAGATATTTTTTTTGATTAAGGAAGAGGCCTTTTTTCTTGGAGAAAGCCACCTCAATGCCAAGGAAGTACTTTAAAAAACCAAGATCTTTGATGGCAAATTTTGTGTGAACTAGAGATTTCAAATTTCTAGTCTCAATAATATTACTTCCAATAATGACAATATCATCGACATAAAATTAAAACCACTGTTGTATCTAACAAAGTCTTCTTGACGAACAATGAAGAATCTGCATCGCTCCTTGCAAATCCTGTGTTTATGAGAGTTGCGTTCAGTTTTGCGTACCAAGCTCAGGGTGACTACTTAAGCCCATAAAGGGCCTTATTTAACTGGTAGACTATGTTCTTTTGAGATTCTTGCTGATGTCCTGGAGGAAGGCTTAGGTAGACTTATGCTAATTCTCTATGCAAGAAAGCATTATTAACATCTATTTGGAATAAGGGCTAGCTAAGATTGACAGCAACTGACATGAGGACTTGGACTATGCTTATCTTGCAACCAGAGCAAATGTCTCCTTGTAATATACTCCATATGTCTATGTGAATCCTTTGGCAACAAGCCTTGCCTTATACCTTTTAATTGACCTATCACTATTGTATTTAACTTTGTAGACCCATTTGTAGCCGACTGCCTTTTTTCCTTCTGGTAGCATAACAATTGTCCATGTGTTGTTTTCATCAAGGGCTTGAAGCTCTTCTCTCATGGCTTTTCTCCAAACAATTTCAGTATTAGCTTCATGAAAACTTCTAGGCTCTAGAACTCTTGAAACGTTACTCAAGAAAGCTGAGTATGATGAAGATAAATTACCATAATTCAAATGATTCTGAATTCGATATAATGAAGAGCAATTGGTAACAAAATCTCAAAGTTTTACTGACTGTTGTCGCATTCTGGAGGATCTTTTAGGATGAACGCTTCACAAGAGATTTACCAAATGTTGGGCTTGGGAGGAGTCACCAATGATTGACGATGTCTTTGAAAAACACATCATTTGCACTTCTGGAGAATTAATCATATTATTTTTAGAGGACTCAAGCTCATTGACGATAAGAAGGGGAATAAGATCAGAAGCATGCTCCCCTTAACAATTATTCTCAGATTATCTTTGGAAATAAGCTTTTGTTTTGACAAAACGAACGTCCCGAGATATGACTACTTTCTTGGTTTTAGGAATGTAGCACTTTTAACCCTTTTTCGCTGAGGAATACCCAAGAAAAACACAGTTAGTAGCCCTGGATTCAAGTTTATCTCGATGCAATGCTTGAACATGAACAAAACACAAAGAAAAAAATTCTCAAGTGAGATATGTCGATCTCTTTTTTTTTTTAAGAACTTCCATTGGAGATTTGCCACCAAGAACTCGAGTGGGTAGTCAATTAATCAAATATTCAACTGTAAGAACTCCATAGGACCCATAAGTCTTTGGTACATTCTATTGTGGAGTACCAACACAGCTAGATACATGAATAATCCCAAGATCATCCAGATATCTTGATAAGGTGCTATTCATAAATTCAGTCCCAAGTCAGAGCGAAAGATGTTAAACTTGTGTCTCAAATTGATTTACAATCATATTATGAAAGCTTTTAAATACTTCAACAACTTCAGTCTTAGATTTCAACAAGTACAACCAAGTAGCTCGAGACCAATCATCAACAAAAGTAATGAAATACTTGAAACCATCAAGTGAATCAATGGGAACAAGTACGTCCCCCAAAATTTGAATGAACTAACTCAAAAGGTTTGCTAGACTTAGATGAAGAAGCAATAAAAGGAGCACGCGTTTGTCTGGAAAATTGGTAGACTTCACAAATTCTGACATTATTGGTGGCGAAAGGAAATAGATGCTTTAAGGCTTAATGTGAGGGATGGCCAATCTCTTATGCCATATGTCACCATTTTCTAAAGTTTTTGAATGAAGTGCTTTTGAATTCTCACTTGGCTGTTGTAGCAAATACAATCCATTCACATAAGGACCCTCACCAATCTTCTTTCCTGTAATCCGATCCTGAAAAAGTACAGAGGAAGAAGTAAAAAGTACATTGCAGTTTAGCGTATTGGTTAGTTTCCCAACAAATAAGAGTTGAAGAGGAAATGAAGGAACGTAGAGAGCTGTGGATCCAACATCAGAACCAAGAAAATGATACCCATCAACTCCTATAATGGGCCTACATGACAGGACTCTCCCCGAATTCCACCCTGGAACTCGGAGTGATCCTGCGGGAATCCAATATCAAGGAAAATCCTACCGAAAATTCGGCAGAACCTCCCCTGAAATTGGACTAACCCTTTCTCCAAGAAGACCTGCAAAAGCACTTCTAAACAACAGCTCCTCTACCACAACAAAAGGGGTCTTTGACCCAAAAAATTCAAACCAACTGATTAAATTTTCAACTAGATTTTCAGAATGGTACAACAAGTTTAACTAAGGAAATAAAATTTATAAGAATAACTACGCGCCTACTAATACACAAGCTAACTAGATTGCCTCGACGTATTTGGCTCGACCGCTCCACCGCTACAACCTGGGGGAAAATTAAAACAACAACAAAGGATAAAACTAATGAGATGACTCAGTGAGTGGATGAAGATAAGAAACATTTAAACTTAAATTATAAAAATCCATTTACTATGGCAAACTATAGAAATAACTTCACACCAAGACCTCATGTATCTCTTCAAAATCCCCAAGTTTTAAATCATTTTCATAAAATCCACTGAAACTCCATATAAAATCCGCATCTAAAATCCATTTTGAAAACTTTGATAAATCAATAAAACTGGTCAAGCTCCCAAAATATCAAATAAGAACTGAAATTTATATCAACCAAGAATTATCTTGTAAACTGTTTTGACAAAGAAACCTTTCACCCAATCCAATATTCAGAAATCCTGCCGTACATGCGCAGGGCCCACAACCTGCCGTACATGCGCAGGGCCCACAACCTGCCGTACGCATGTAGGGCCAATAATCCTGCCGTACATGTGCAAAGCTGGAGTCTGTCATACACATGTAGGGCCACTGAATCTGTCGTACATGCACGCAGGGTCACCCCCAAAGGGCAAAGCATCCCGACACACGGCCCAAAGCCTATGTGTGTGCCGTGATAGGTCCCAAAGACCTATACAAACTGATAACCTGGAGAGATACTGAATAGGGTGGTATGAAACCATAACTTCAGAACTTCTTTCCCCAAGATATTAAATACTTAAAATTTCTCAAAAACCACAACTAGTAAATCCTTGGTACAAAAGCCTATTGAAATCCAATATTTTCTCAAAACTCAAGCATAAAAACATCTTTTGAATTTTTTTATGTTTAGCCAAAGCATAAAACCCAAAGTAACTAACTCAATGTCCAGAATTCAAATCAACAATTATTTAAGAAGTTCGGAAGTCAAACTCACGAACCAAATAATATTTCTAATTTAAATAAATCACGGCACAAATAACTCAAAATATAACTATGAATTAAATCATTAAATTCATAAAAATAGTTTATGAAACGAAGTCCACTCACTGTGAAGTAGCCCAGTTCTTGATCCTCCGTCAAATCGCCCTGAGTTTGGGGATCGTCGCCTACATTTAGAGAAAATAAGACGCGGAATTAGACTCGACTTAAAGGTAACTGAAACGCACGTAAGTAAGTGCTCCAATTCTCTAACCCTTTACGGTCAAAAGATTAGTAATCACTCCCCGCTCAAATTCCAACGTCAACCAACTTTTTTTAGTCCGCCAAAAGCTCCAATAAATTCCTATTTACCACCTATCACAACTGGGGTTCGTCCAAGGGTCGTTTTGGGCATCCAAAAGTTCTCTAATAACAAATAAATTGAGACGTTGTTGATCCAAAACGCTTCCACTCAAACCAAGGTTAGAAACCCGCTTAACTAGAGTCTAAATTCACCTCAAAAATCACTATTCTCCAATTTCTTCAATTTAACCATTCTAAACCACAATTGAAGGTTTCTAAGTTTGGAAATTAATTAAAACCACCTCAAATTATCAACCAAAATCAAAGATTCCAAGAGATTTAACATGGTTTCCAAATCCCTAATTCCCAAGTTTCTAACTTCTCACAATAATTCCTTAATTCAAGTTCCAATTCACTCCAATTCCATACCATAACCACCAATTGCACCATAGAACTTTTAATTATCCTCAATTAAACAAGAATCCGAATTGGCATAATCTCCCAAAAATCTAAGTTCCAAAATCCTCAAAATCAAACAATCAAACAAGTCCTAAATCACCCCAAATCCATACTTAATCTCACAATTACACAAAACAACCAACAATTTCGCCCAACCATGGCCAAATCCGAAATGGGTCTCAAACCCCCAAATTCCTACTTAAAATTTCCATCAAATTTCCTTTAAATTCCTCACTCTAACCTTCAATTGGTAATTCCTATGAGTGATTATTACTCAAACCAACCTCAAAACACCACCCAAAAATCAGTTTCTAAGGGAACCCGAAATGGGTGTTAAACCCCAAATTTCAATCTTCAACAATCACTAAAAATTAATGCACCAAAACTAAGAGAAATAGAAGTTCTTACCTAGATAAGAAAAGCCCAACAAAAGCCTTGAAGGTTGGGGGGAAGACTTGGCCGAAAATTGGAGGAAAAGCCGGCGGGTCTGTGGTGCTTTTGGCCAATTTCACGCGTGCAGGTGGCTGGGCTGGCTGGAGGAGCAGCTGGGGAGGTTGGAGGTGTCACCGGAGGGGGCTGGGTCAGTCGGAATAGCTGGGCGTCACGCAGGTGAGAGGAGGAGAGGAGAACAGGCTGAGCTGGGGGCTATCTACGCGTGGGGAGGGGAGAGGAGAGAGAAATAAAGGGAGGGGGAGATTCCAGAAATTTCTAGAATTTTTAAATGCCATTTCATTGTAATTACAAGTTTGCCCCTCACTTTGAACCTCCGTATTTGTCAAACCGTAGCTCCAAATGACGTATGCTACGTGTATACGGACTCGTGAAGTCGAGCTCTACGTAACCATGTCAAAGTCAACTCTAAAATTTAGGTAATTTAAAAAGTCAACTTTTGAGTCCCTTAACATGTTCCTAACTTTCTAATCGTGGCTCTAAACGACCCATGCCGCATGTCAACGAACTCGTGAGCTCAAGACCTTCCTAACGGACCCCAGGTCAAAGCTAAAATCTTACTAGAACCAAAAGTCAACTTTGGGCCCTATTATAATGTACTTAAAAGGTATGGGTCGTTACACTACAACCATCAAGGAATCCTTTTTTGCAAGCATCCAAGCAAACATGCAGTCTTTGGATGACAGGACCCTCCCCGAGTTCCACCCTGGAACTCGGAGTGATCCTGCGGGCATCCAAGATCAAGGAAAATCCTACCGAAATTTCGGCAGAAGCTCCCCTGAAATTGGACGAACCCTTTCTCCGAAGACCTGCAAGGAAAACACTTCTAAGTACCACAACTCCTCTACCACAATCGAAAGGGTCTCCGACCCAAATTTCAAAGCCAATTACTTAAGTTTCAATAGGTTATCAGAGCCGCACTACAAAATTTACTAAGAAGACAAAAATTTACAAGAATAATTGGTTCCTACAAATTTCAATCAATAGGTTATCAGAGCCGCACTACAAAATTTACAAGAATAATTGGTTCCTACAAATTTCAAAGTTCTTCGCTAGACTGCCTCGACGTCTTTGGCTTGACCGTTCCACCGCTACCACCTGGGGGAAAATTTAAAACAACAATAAGGAATAAATCTAATGAGTTAACTCAGTGAGTGGATATAAACCAAAATAAGTATTTATAAACTTTTACTTTCAAATTCCTTAGAATTTCACAAACTTTCCTTGAATTCCCCCAGTTTTAAAATCTTTCGTAAAAATCCACTGGTGCCTCTATACAAAATAGTATTTTAAAATCCATTTTGAGATTAATTGAAAATCATTAAAACTAATCAACTGAAAAATATGAAATCCGAACTGAAAGTTTATAATCTTTGAAAACTTGCTTACGAAATCAATATAACGATAAACACGCTCACCCAAACAGTTACCCACCGAACCTGGCGTACATGCGCAGGGCCTACGAGCTGCCGTACGCATGCAGGGCCAATAATCCTGCCGTACATGCGCAGGGCCTACGACCTGCCGTATGCATGCAGGGCCAATATCCTGTCGTACATGTGCAGAGCCAGGGTCTGTCATACACATGCAGGGCCAACAACTGCCGTACGTGCACGCAGGGCCGCCCCCAAAGGGCAAGGCATCCCGACACACGGCCCAAAGCCTATGTGTGTGCCGTGATGGGTCCCAAAGACCTATGAAATCCGATAATATGAAGGGTACTGCAAAGGGTGGTTTGAAAATCCTTTTCCCATAAATCTCTTTTCGCCCATAAAACACATAACCTTTCCAAAACTGGGAAACCATCAACCAACTACTATAAAACCCTTTTTCGATAACCAAACCTTTAATATTTCAAAATGCGAGTAAACCAAGTACGTTTACTTGAGAAACCAAAACATTTCCAAAATCTTACGAGTCGAATAAGTTATCACGAAAAATAGTTACCAAACATATCAAATCTATTTCCAAGCATAAATTCTCAAACCATGCTCAAAAATCGAATAATATTTCTCAATTCATAAACTCAATTAAAACTCAAATATAAATACGAATTAAATCCTAAAAATTCATAAAGAATTTATAAACAAGTTTAGGGAATGTAGTCCACTCACAGAGATAGCCTAGCCTTGGTCTCCGAATGGATCGTCCTTGGACTCGGGAGTGTCGCCTAACACGAGAACGAGAATACGTTAGAATACTATTCAAATTACGATCGTAAAAACACGTGCACATTCTAGGCCTTACGCTCCAAAATTCTAAATTTAATTATAATCCAACTTAATTTTGTTCTCGACTCAAAACCCATGCCACTCGCTTATTTTTATCTGATAATTCTCCCCAATAACCTCCATTACTACAGAACTCGACCGAGGGTCGTCCGGAGGTCGTTTCGACAACCAAAAAGTGTCTAATTTCTCCCCAAAGTCACCATTTCTCCGATTTCCTTCAAACCAACTATTCTAAACCTCAATTGATCGTTCCTAAAGGTGAAAATCACGCCCAATTTCAATTAAATCACCATAAACACCTTAAATTTATAGAAATTCCGAAATGGGCATAAGCACCAACGACCAAACTTCCAATTTCCTCAATAATTTCCTAAATTTCTCGTTCCAAACTTCGATTAGAGGTTTCTAATGACGGAAATTACCTAAAACACCCAACAACTTAATTCCATTTCAAACACCCATGCTAAACCCGAAATTAGCCTCAAACCCCCAAATTCAATCTCTCACAATTTCTCAAAATTGAACAACCAAACAATAACGGAAAGGAAGCCCAAAAGGACAGGAGAAAAACCCACCTAAAATCAAAGCGATTGGTGCCGGAATCTGGCCGAAATTTGAGGAGAGGACCGGCGGCTTTTGGGGAATTTTTCGGGTTGATTTCCTGTTGGAACGTGGCTGGCCGGCGTGGGGAAGCTCAGGGAGGGGCGGTCGGCAGCTGGGGAGGTGGTTCTCGGCTAGCTCGTCGCCTACCGTCGCCTACCGTCGCCGGAGATGGCCGGAGCTGAAAGCTCCAGTCGCACGCACAGGGAGAGTAGGAGAGAGAAGAGAGAGAGGGAGCTGGGCCGTGGGTAGGAAGGGCTGGGCTGGCCGGAGAAGCAGCTGGGGAGGCTCGTCGGCAGCGGGAGGTGTCGCCGGAGGGGCTGGGTCGGCCGGAGAGGGCTGGGTGGTCGCGCAGGGGAGAGAGGCTGGGGGGCTGTTCTCGCGTGGGAAGAGGAGAGGAGAGAGAGATAAAAAAGAGGGGGGAAATTTCCAGAATTTTCTGGAAATTTAAACCCATTTCAACATAATTACAAGTTTGCCCCTCACTTTGAACATCCGTATTTCACAAACCGTAGCTCCAAACGACGCATGCTACGTGTCTACGAATTCGTGGAGTCGAGCTCTACACAACCATGTCAAAGTCAACTCTGAAATTTGGGTAATTCAAAAAGTCAACTCTGGGTCTCTTTTCAAGTTCATAACTTTCTATCCGTGGCTCTAAATCACCCATGCCACGTGTCAATGAACTCGTGAGCTCAAGACCTTCCTAACGGACCCAAGATCAAAGCTAAATTCTTACTAGAACCAAAAGTCAACGTTGGGCCCTATTAACATTCACTTAGGAAGGTACGGGTCGTTACAAAAAATTTAAAACAACAAACAAAGATAAAATTAGTGAGTTAAACTCAGTGAGTGGACATAAACCAAAATAAGCATTAATAAACCTTTACTTTCAAGTTTCCTTAAAATTTCACAAACCTTCTTTGAAATCCCCTAGTTTTAAAAGAACTTTCATAAAATCCATTGAAAACTCTATAAGTAAATCAATACTTTAAAATTCACTTTGAGATTTTCTAGGAAAAATAACTAAAACTAGTCAAGTTGCTAAGCACCAAATTGGAACTGATATAATAATAAAAATGCTCACCCAAACAGTTACCCACCGAACCTGCTGTACATGCGCAAGGCCCACGACCTGCCATACGCATGCAAGGCCACTAATCCTGCCGTACATGTGCAGAGCCAGGGTTTGTCATACACATGCAGGGCCAATATACCTGCCATACATGCATGCAGGGCCACCCCCAAACGGCAAGGCATCCCGACACATGGCCCAAAGCCTATGTGTGTGCCATGATGGGTCCCAAAGACCTATGCACATCTGAAAATTTGAAGGGTACTACAAAGGGTGGTTTGAAAACCATTTCCCGTAAATTCCTTTTCACCCATAAAAACATATAACCTTTCCAATACCGTGAAATCATTATAAAATCCTTCTTCGATAACCAAACCTCTAATATTTCAAGATACGAATAAACCAAATACGTTTACTTGAGAAATCAAAACGTTTCCAAAATCTAACGGCTGAATAAATCATCACGAAAAATAGTTACCAAGAACATCAAATCTATTTTCATGCATTAATCCTCAAACCATGCTCAAGAATCAAATAATATTTCGCAATTAATAAAACTCAATTAAAACTCAAAATATAAATGCGAATTAAATCATGAAATTCATAAAGAATTCATAAACAAAGTTTAGGAAACGAAGTTCACTCATAGAGATAGCCTAGCTTTGGTCTTCGGCTGGATCGTCTCTGGACTCCGGAATGTCGCCTAAAATCAAGGCAAACAAAGGTCGGAAGCGACCGAAATCGACGAACAAAGTAGCGGCAGGCTGGGTGTTTTCAGCATGATTTCTTGCTGGAATGTGGCTGGCCGGCGTGGGAAAGCTCGGGAAGGGACGATCGGCGACTGGGGAGTGGTTTCTCGGCCGGTCTCGTTGACACGCCCCGACCCTCGGGCACGTGCCTAAACTGCTGAACCTGAAAACTGTTCCCTGTGGGCCCTTTTTCTGAAACTGTGAGCCATGAATAACAAAATAATTTACTGAAATCACGGTAACTTTACAAAAGCACGTTTATAAAAATAAGCTGTAAAACGTTTACATAAAAATCAAACTGTGAAATAAGTTTCTGAAACTGCTGCTGGTCCCACTGCCTCGTCTTCTCTTCACTGCCTCCTTGGCTTGCTCACCTGCAAAACCAAACCCTGCACCCAACCACAGGTGCACCGGGTTTACACACAAACCCGGTAAGCTCACTAGAGCTCGTATGAATGAAAATCCAACTGTAACCTCAAATTAACTGAAATAAAATAATCATACCACAATCCATCTTAATGCCTCAAAACACAATCAAGCCTCAAGTCACAAACACAAATCTTATCCTGATTACCAAATCCTCTAACCAATCAGTTCCACTGTACCAAACTGTAATACTTCTATTTATCCTCAATTCAACCTCTAAACTGAAATAACCTCGAAACCATCCACGAGATCCTTACTTGGGATCCAACTAGATCCTCCAACTGGGATCCACTAATCCTCGAATAATAACTACTGATCCTTATTTAGAATCCAACTTAATCCTCAATTAATACACACTGTTACTCCAATCTCTTACTTAAGCCTTTAACCTCCAATAATCCTTAACACCTCGAGATCTGCAATCCTAATTTTCGTACCCTTCTTAACTAGCAAACAACAGCCAATCACGCAAAGCAAACAAGCAAGCAATTAACTGGACCAGAAAGTTAACTGAATTGAAGTAAATTGATCTTAAGTTCACTCACAGTTTTCCGCACGAAAAGACTGAACTACCCTTCGTGCCCTTTGTGGCTCCTTTGCACGGATTTCAAAATCCGGCAGCACAACGGCATCAAAAACACAATTCCCGAGCCGAGCACACCTGTTAAGAGCAGACAACCACCAAATTCACAAACAAGCCAACAAACAAACAAAACAAGCGGGAACCACCACACATGGTGGCTGCCCGACTCTCGGAAAAACACTCGAAAAGTTCAGAAGCTCACCCACAGGCTCGGGTGGTTGGCCCGAGGCCAAAAACTACTGAACGGTCACTGGAACCCCCACACGCGGCGGGTCCCACGATGGTCAACGGCTAGTCAACGGCGGTCAACCTGCCAAAAGTCAAAATCAAGTTTAGCTGGAACAAATTACACAGGCACGTAGAGGAGATCGAGAGGATCGATTCTCGAACCTGGGTCAACGGCCAAAAGTGGCCGGAAACTGACGAAACTCGCCGGAAAAGCCGGCGGCACCTCCAACGCCGATCCGCCGTCCACGGCGGTCCAAAGGTTCAATCGAACCCACCAACAAGCTGGGCTCAACGAGGGGAGAAGATTTGGGCGGTCGCTGGGCCTCGTCGTCGCCGGAAACGGCGAGATCGCCGCCGACGCCGACTGTGCACGATTTGAATCTCCACTTTCCGAGCTATTTCACGGCGAGCCGCCACCATGGGAAGGAAGAGGAGGAGCCGGCGAGCACGGGAAGCCAAGGATCGGCTCCAGCCGCCGCAGGACGCGCCCCCACGCGCCGGCGAAAGGCGCGGCTGAAGGTGTACTCGCGAGAGAGACGTCGGGAGGGAGGAGAGAGAAAGTGAAGATTTCCTGGGCTTTTGGGCTTTTTTAAAAAATCACCTTTTTCAAAATTACCAACGTGTCCTTCTCTTCACACGTCCGTAACTTTCAAACCGTAGCTCCGTTCGACGCGTGCTACGTGTCTATGAACTCGTGAGGACGAGACCTTTCCAACGAATCCAAAGTCAACGTGAAACAACCTCCCGAACAAAAAGTCAACTTTTGCACCCTTTTAAAAGTCAAACTTTAAAATTCAAAACCTCCAAAACGTTTTACTTTCAAATTAAAATCCCGAAAATCTTTAAAAAGCTTTTCAAAACACATGTGAAAGGTGCGGGGTGTTACACTCGTCGTTTGGAGTCGCTAGAAATAGGCCAACTAGATGGCGACAGCCACGCGTGTACAGGGGAGAGAAGGAGAGCTCGGGAGGAGGAGAGAGAGGGCTGGGGGGCGACGGGAGGAGAGGTTGGAGTCACTGGCTGGCGGCTGGGAACGTCGCTGGTGGTCTGGGTGGGTGGTCGCGCGCAAGAGGAGAGGGAGGAGGGAAGTTCACGGGCTGGGGGGTGCTGTCTGCGCGTGGAGAAGGAGAGGGAAGATAAATAGAGAGAGAGAGAGAGGAATATTCCAGAAATTTCTGGAATATTAAATGCCATTTCCTCAAAATTATAAGTTTGCCCCTCACTTTAAACCCCCGTATTTCTCAAACTGTAACTCCAAATGACGTATAACTCCAAATGACGTATACTACGTGTCTACGAACTCGTGAAGTCGAGCTCTACGCAACCATGTCAAAGTCATCTCTGAAATTCAGGTAATTTAAAAAGTGAACTTTTGGACCTATTAGAATTTACTTAAAAGGTACGGGTCGTTACAGGTTGGGGTGACGAATCCCTGTCCGTCGCCTAAAATTGGTTTTAGGCGACAATAGCACTCGTATTTGTTGCCTCAAGTGAATGAGGCTAACAAATATCTTCCCCATCGCCCCAAGGCATCACAAGATCCAAATTTGGTTGTAAACAAACGGCACGATCAACCCCGATCATCACGGTAATTTGCAGAAATGAAATGTAAGTATAATAGTTCAAAATGAACGGTTCCGATCACTGAAGTCGGGTTGTCTTATTCACAATTATTGAAACGTATAGGAATGAAGGAAAAAGTTAACATCCTAATGCTATTCAAGTGTATTTACATATAGACACTCGAAATTCGATCATGCTTCAAACAATCCGAACGTTCATTTTGTTTTCCCCCGCTGTAAGATCATTTGTACAAAAAATTAGATCACTTGGAGTTGTGGAAGTTAGGTATCAACGATCTAATGTACGAACGATTGTGGTGGATAAAATGAAGATCGAATGGTCAGATGAACTCCGATCGATCTAATTTTTTGCAAGGACCATCTTCCCCGCCCAAAGATCATCCCTGCCAAAATTCACTTCAATCGGAGTTGTGTAAGTTCCATAATGGAAGACGAAATCATGAAAAATAATAATATTTCTAAGAAACATATATAAACAACTTGAGGGATTAGGTGACGAATCTATAATTTCATCACCCAAAAGTTTCACAAAAAATCTAAAATTTTAGGAGGGTGAAATCCCGTTGAAAATTTTTATATTTTAGATTTTGGGCGACAAATATTTGTACTCATCGCTCGAGACAGTTTTGGGCGACGAATGTGTTGAAATCATCGCCCTTAGTCACTTTGGGTGACTAAAGGCTTCGTCGCCCAAAATTTTCACAAAAAATGAAAAATTTTAGGCAGGTGAAATCTCGCTGAAAATTCTGGAGTTTAGGTGACGAATAGCTTATTTCGCCCAAACCTGTCGAGTTTAACCCCCTAGCCCCTCCATTTCTGCATTTCTTCCATTTTCTCTCCTTTTTCCCCCTCTTTCTATTGCTCTGTCTCTCCTTCCTCCGACTAGTTCTTTCCTCCTTCCTCCCCTTCCTTCACCTCTATCCTCCTTCTTCCCCTCTCTCCTCCTTCCCCCTCCCTCATTTCTTCCTCCCCCTCCTCCACCTTTCTCCCCTCTCTCATTTCTTCTTCCCCCTCCTCCACCTCTCTCTTCCTTCCTCCTCCTCCTCCCTTCTTTCTTGCTCCACCTCTCTTGGCCTCCGCTCCCCTCTCCTCTCCCCCTCCTCCACCTCTCTCTTCCTTCCTCCCCTCT
>QANT01001184.1:0-13190 GCA_003254885.1 Purshia tridentata
AACCACCATCTTAAAAAAAAAAAAAAATTTAAAATTTGAAATCATTTGAAATCTCTAGGGATAAGGCAAGAGAATTGATGGAGAATTGAAGTCCATGAAACTCCATCATTTAATAGAATCTTTAAAACTCAATAATTTTTTGAATATCACATTTTGTAGATTTTATAAAAGTCTACATTGAATACCAACTTTTATAGATTCTTTAAAATTCTAGATTGACTAGTAATAAACTTTTATAGATTCTTCAAAAATTTAAATTGAATACACCTAGAATTTTAATTTCCATTCAAATCCATCAAACTCCATATTGAAACAGGCCCCCCCTAATCAACCTCTTTTTATTTATCCTATACAAAAGTGTAAGCTTCACATCGATATAGAAAATATATGATATATTAATCTGATCTTTTCAAAGGCCAATTTCTTGGAGGTATTAATGATAATTCAGAGTTATTATTAAGGTACAACAATCATATTGTCAATCAATGCTCATAAAGTATCTTTTTAAGTATATAAACAAAGATTCTCATAGAGCTAGAGTTATTAAAAACAAACGAGAAGATGAAATATCCTAACTTATCTAAATTGCAAATATATATCTCCATATGAAGCTATTTAAAGATTGTTTTAATTACCAATTAATATTAGGCAACCTACTATTGAGCGATCAATACATTATCTTTGGAGCAAAATATTGTTTTTAGTGCTAATCAATTGCTTCAGTCAATTGTTAATAGATAAGGTGCTCGGGATACAATGTTGACAAATTGGTTTGAGGCAAATAAAAATTATTGTGAAGCACGAGAGATATTTTATTCATAACTTTCATTAAAATTTATATGGGATTCTCGCAATATCTTATTCATAATTTTCATTAAAATTTATATGGGATTCTCGCAATATCTTATTCATATTTTATCTTTTTTTGAGTTTTAAAATGTATGAAGAAACCATTTATTTAATATGTTTCAAATTGGATTAAAAATGATTTTAAAACTAGGGGATTTCAAGAGAGAGGTGAGATCTTCGAGTAAAGCTTGACTTAAAGGAACATAAAGGAAACAAATATTTTAACTTTATTTTTGTCCACTCACTGAGTTATCTCACATGTATGTCTTTCTATTTTGGTTTTAATGTTCCCCCCAAGTATACAACTTAGCAAAGGTCGGGCTGTACCACGTTGACGTATAAGTTTCCAATTTAAGTTCATCGTCATTGTGGTATAGTTTATTTTGCTCAAGTTGGTTAAGTACTTTTTTGGGTTGTAAACTTAAATTGACCAAGCTTTGGTAACCCTGAGTTGGGTAAATAAAATTCAATAAACATGGATTTATAAATCCAGGTTTGAGCCTCTTAGTTGTGGTTGGGAGGTTGTAAAATGGTTCAAAGTGTTTTTTATTCAGGACTTAACAAGTTCGGTTGTTATCCAATTTTAGGGAAGGTTATGTCAAAATTTTAGTAGGATTTTCCTTGGTATTGGATTCCACAGGATTACTTCGGATTCTAGTGTGACATTTGGGGACAATCCTGTCTTTACATTTTATATTATTGTTACACTCTTTGTTTATTATTCACACTAAAACCATAACACTTACAAATGCATTTTATTTTTCATCTACTTTGCATATCTTTTAGTCTTGCTACAACTGAAAATAAAGCTAAGGGAAGGGCTATCATCAATGCCCTCTAGCAAAGTTCTTCAATTTTAGACAATCTTCCATTGAAAGCATTCAAAACTAAGCCAAAGTCTAAAATCAGGTTTGCTACCAAGTACAAACAATCACTACAAGAAAACTAATCATAAACTACAAATGTATTCCTCACTGCATAAATTCAATGGTAAATAATAGGTTATAACCCATAGCAAGTGTGACTCAGTGGTTACTGCTTATAAAGTCACAGCCTGCTTGTGGGGTTTATAGTATTAGCCACAGAGTCTATGGCCAATAACCAACATATCAAATAAGACATTACTTTCTTGCACAAAAAGTAGTGCATTGGGAATCTCTCAATTTTTTTTGGCACAGATGGTGTAGCAAATTTCTAACTCATTCTCTCTCATTTTAATTGTATCTGACTTAGTAGGTACATTTAGTCCCCAAATTATTCATTGGCTTAGAACAATTAGTATAAAAGGAAGATGTTAAAGTCTAATACGTGCCCACCTTATTAATAAAAAATTATTTTATAAATCAGAAAGGTTTCTTTCTTCTCTCCTCTCCCAAGACCCAAAAGCCCTATGGCCCCGACTTATTCACTCATTGTTGAGAAATGGTCCAGAACTCCCGATTTGAAATGTTTTTATATTTGGTTTAGAAACACAAGCAAAAGATAAAGAAAAAACACAAGCCTCTAAACTCCTGACCCATCTAAATCCCACCATCTTCTTCTGCCAATCACCATCGCCGATGGCGACCTCAACGCGGATGTCAACGCAGGTACTCACACCTCATATCACTCCTCACTCTTTCCCTTTTCTCTGTTTTTGGTGCCTAGCTCTATGTCATTTTTCTTTTCAAAATCCAAACTTTTTATATATACATTACACTTCTATAAATCTGAGCTCATAAGCATTCATGGGTTTTATTGATATTTGCAGGTGGCTTGTCAGAGCTTGGATCCCTTAAAGATTGGTTGCCTTGTTGTGGGGATTGATCTCAAGGTCTCATTTTTCACTTTTTAATTTTGGTACGTGCTTTGTTTTTTCTTTCTCTGCCCAAAAATTTTAGATGAAATAACTTGGTTGTTGTGAAATGTAAAATATGCAGATTAGAAGTTGAAGGTTAGGGTTCAACTTAGAGATCAATGTTGTGAGAACTCCCCAAAGCCGAATTCAGAGAACTATCTCCTCAGAGTTTCTTGCGTCGGCGCTGGTGATGGTGATGGGGGTGTGGGTAGGGGTTGCCGTCGTACTTGCCGGCTGTGGTGACTGGGAGGAGCAGAGGGTGTGGTTCAGATTGGCCGGGTTGGGGTTGAGGGCTGGTGGATGATATGACCAGCCACTCTTGCATGAAATACTGTGAAAATATTTTATTATTACCAAGAAAAAGTGTCAGAATACAGTGGGATGTAAAATTTGTGGGACCCGTCTAACATTTACAACTGGCATGTAATTCTGATATTTTTCTAGTAGTGATGCAAAAACAATCGCCACAGATACCTTTCCAATGGCAAAATACATTTCGATACACCCACAAGCGCCACTCATACTTACCCTGTGGTTATGACTCTGGTAAATACTCAATAACCACAGAGGCCCAATGGTATTTTTAGGCATATACGACCACTGTTAGTGAGGAGTGGTCTATATCTGCTTTTCTTGTAGTGAATTCTTTTATCAGAGCTCAATTTGCTATATTTATGTTTAATAATATTTTTCTCTTCATGTAAAATTCACTGATATTGACAACATAAGAATCATCTTTATAATAGTAATGTTTTACACTCACAAAACATACATTATAGTTGTTTCATTAGCTTCCTCACAAATCTATGTACCTCTTCATTTTGCTTCAACGTACATCTACCTCTTCTTTTTGCTTGCAGATACAATTCCTTCTTCCTCAATTACAAACGCACTTGCTTCTACTAATTGGCTTCCATATACACGTTCCTCCTCATCACTTAGCTCTAACTTTACTAGTATATAATAATACATACTCTCCAATTTTCACTTTAATAATACCTGCTATGCACCTTAGTTAATATTATTTCACAAAACTTACTTTACTTCTGTTTAAGAGAGTACACTAAAATACCCAAAATTCCACATTTTACTTATACTAACAAAAAATGTTATATAACTTTGCAGCAAAGGACAACCCCCTCCAAAAGCCAAGGAAAGCAAAGACACACCCACTGATTCAATGAGCACAGAGAAAGTGATTCCCATTTTTACGTAAGAGTCTTTCCAATTTTTTTCAGATTATGAAGGAGCATGCAGTGATGAGTACTCTTTTTTATTTTTTATTTAATTTCTTTAAACAACTGCTACAAAATTCATATGCTGAAGAAAATTTCTGAAGTACTTGCTGCGTAGTACCAATAGTTTTATATCATTAACTAATCAATATACCAATTTTTTCAAATGATGAAAAACCATACAATAATAAGTGCTCTTTATTTAACTATATATTATTCGACCACTTCAACTTTTATAGACTATCTTATAATTTCTATTCAATTCCAATATTTACTTATTGATTTAAAGAATATAACTTTCTCTTCCCTTCAAACTTTTATGACAACTTAAAGTCTAAAGTCCTCTTTGCTAACAACATGGAATATAAGCTTAGATCCACAACATATATTTTTCTTTTTTGGTGGCAGTTTTTTATATGTGAGTGTCGGTTAGGTTTAAAATTGATCATATATCTTCACAAAAGTTGTTGGTTTTTGGCTTGCTTTATACTATGTTGTATAGAAATAGATTGAATTATGTTGGGTTTTCTGAGGTTTTTTTTTTTTTGTCAATGAGTTTTTTGTTGAATTGAATTGTGTTAGACTTGTTGGGATATATTCTTTCTTTCTTGAATGGGTTTATTAGGTTGGTAAGTGTTTAAACCTTGCTTTTGTTCTGTTATGCTCCATTACATACTATTTACTATTTATTAAATAAAATATCTAATTGTTGTTTGGCATCAGTTTTATATATGTGAGTGTTGGTTTTCTGGATTTTGAACTAATCATATATCTTGACAAAAAGAGATTGAATTACGTTGGGTTTTCTGAGGATTTTTTGTTCTCTCAATGGGTTTATTTTTCGGATTGAATTATGTCCCTAAATAGGTTTATTAGGTTGCTAAAATGTTTTAACCTTTTGTTTTATTTTGGTCTGTTCAATTAGTCTTCACTGTTTATAAAATACAATAGCCAATTTTTCTTTGATGTCACTGTTTGGGCCTTATTTTGCAAATGGGTTTGGGCATAAGAGCAGGAGGACTAGTGGGCTCAACTCATTGATTTTCAAGAAGGAAAGCACCCAGGAAAAATTTAGATCCATATTAGACCCAATATTAAAGCCACTTCTACCGAGATCCAATGGAATAAAGAGATGTGACTAATCAGGCAAGATACCAAGAAGCTGAGAAGCCACATTTTTTTGAATTCATACTTGTTCTAGTATGTGAAGGATTGTGACTTTCAAAATCCCATGAAATGTGGCCAAGATGAAAAGGAAGAAATTGTTGGGAATTATACCCGTTTTCAAATGAAGAATTATGACTCTAGCATGATCAATGCATCGTTTTTGGAAATGTTCACTATAAATAGATAGCTACAAAGATAGAGAAATGACCTTCAACCACCACCAAGAAATCAAGAGATAGGTTTTTACATTGCTTTCACTTTGTATTTCCAATTTTTAGGATAGTTCTCGAGAAAATCCTATGGTTGCTCCCAAGAACTTAAGTTTTAAGTATTCATGTTCTCTAGTTATTTCTCCATTATAATGCAATTTTGTTCTTTGACATCACATGCTCATAGTATAGTTTTTATTTCTTGTTTTTAAATTATTGCATTAAGTAGGTTTATTACTTTCATTTCATTACTTTATAAGGAACTTGTCACACCCCAACCCGAGATTAAAAACTAATCACGGATTAAGGTATGAATCATATTCTAATTTTAGAATTAACTATTATAACCAGAATATAATAAGAAAATAAATAAACTGAAATAAAAATTTCCACTTCTATTACGCAAAGAACCCAATTCAAGCTTAATTTACATCACACAACTTATCTCAGTATTTAAGTCTTACTTAACTTCAACAAACGGAAACAAACCTTAACTTAGTTCAAGCTTAATTTACAGACTATGCCTTGTGTAGTGGATCTTTCCCTGTGAAACGATAAATAAAAAAATGCCGATTAGAAAGGTAGTTTACTTGCTTAGTGTGAAATGCTAAGGCAAGGCCAACGCTTTACTAATAAGGGCTAGCCTTGCTTCTCCAGCTCCACTAGAGCATTTACTTACTCTCATTACGGGTTTGGATCTTCAAGGGTTGGACCTGCAAAGTCTAAGAGAGGGTGAGCTCAAACCAACGGCTTAATAGGGACATAAACCTTACCACGCAAAATTTATTAAATTGAAGCTCAGTGAAAACACACAATCATGAACATATAATGTAACATGTACATAGTATTAGTGATGCATGAATATTATGTTGTACTTCCTCAATTAAACCCATTGAAAAATAAATTGCATTATATCTTCATTTTAACTACAATTAAAATGCAAGATGACAGGACTGACCCCGAATTATACCCTGGAACTCGGAATGATCCTGCGGGAATCCAATATCAAGAAAAATCTTACCGAAACTTCAGCAGAACCTCCCCTAAAATTGGACTAACCCATTTAATGAGACATGTGAAAGCACTTCTAAACAAAACATTAACTTCCCACCCACAACTAAAGGGCCTCTAACCCAAACAAGTTCAAAACCAACTATTTGAGTGTTTACTAAGTTATCAGAGCCATGCTACAAGCTTAACCAAAGAAATAAAAATTACAGCAAATACTAAGTTCCTACAAGGTTACAAGGGTCAGAAACTGCCTTGACGTCTCTGACTCAACTGTTCCACCACAACAACCTAGGGGAAAAAGTTTAATAGCACACGAAAAATAAACTTGAGATAAACTCAATGAGTGGACGTAAACAAAAATAAGCGTTGGAAATAATTTAAGCATTCAAAATCCTTTAAAATTCAAGTTTGCTCAAGACCTTACTATTACTCTTTGAAATCCCCCAGCTTTAAATCATTTTAATAAAATTCACTGTAAGGTAGTAAATCATCTTAAAATTCATTTTGAAATCTATGAGAAATCAATAAAATTGGTCAATGAACTGTAACTGTAATTTATATCAATCAAAAATTAACTTTGGAAACTGGTATGATAAAGAAAACTCTCACCCAATCCATTATCCAGCGAACCAGCCATACATGCGCAGTGCCCACAACTTGCCATATGCATGCAGGGCTAATAACCTGCCATACATGTGCAGAGCCAAGGTCTGTCATACACATGCAGGGCCACTAAATCTGTCATATGTGCACATAAGGTCACTCCCAAAGGGCAAGGCATGGCCCAAAGCCTAAGTGTGTGCTGGAATGGGTCCTAAAGACCTATTCAATCTGATATGCTGAATGAGTACCAATCGGGTGATTGAAAACATACAAACCCATAAAATCTCATTCTTAAAGATGAAATGCATGTAAATAACATTTTGGAACAAACCAACCTCAAAAATAATTTTCACGCCAAACCATCTAAATTAAATTCAAAACCTTTTTAGATTAGACGAGAAAATCAATAACCATAACTCGAAACTTATAAATTAAATCATTTCTCAAAGAACCAATAGTTACCAAAAACAGATAAGTAAAATCAATCCTTCAAACTTATTCAAGAATAATTAAATTCCTAAAATCAATTTCAATAAACAAATTTCACAACTAGCTCAAAGCATGAATCAGACTTGAAATTTAGTAAACTTTAATAAAATCAAAGTCCACTCACAGTGAGGTAGCCTAGCTTTGTTCCTTTGTAGGATCGTCTTGAGCTTTAGGGATCTCGCCTACAAATAGGAAAAACAAGACGCGGGATTAGACTCGGCTTAAAGATAATTGAAACGCACGTAAGTGCCCCAATTCTCTAACTCTCTACGGTTAAAAGTTAGTAATCACTCCCGGATCAAAATCCAACAACAACCAACTTTTTAATCCGCTAAACAGCTCCAATAAAAACCTATTCACCGCCTACCACGGTCGAGGTTCGTCCAAGAGTCGTTTTGGCACCCAAAAGTTCCCAAACAACAATTAAATTGAGGCTTTGTCGACCCAAAACATTTCCAATCAATCCAAAGTAGAACCCACTTAATTAGAGTCTAAATTCACCTCAAAAATCACCATTTCTCAAAATTCTTCAAACTAACCATTCTAACCAACAATTAATTGTTCCTAGGGGTGAAAATCACTTACAATTGCAATTAAACGAACAAGAATCCCTTAGATTTCTAAATATTCCGAAATGGCATAATCTCCCAAATTTCTCCAAATTCCTTGAAAATTCTCAAACTAAACGTCAATTGGAGGTTCAAAAAGATGGAAAGTGCCCAAAACATCTCACAAATTGATTCAATTTCAAAGACCCAAGCTAAACCCGAAATGCCTCAAATCTCCAAAATCTAAGTTTCAAAATTCTCAAAATTAAACAACCAATTGAGTCTCAAATCACCCCAAATTCATCCTCAACCCCACAATTACACAAACAACCAACAACTTCTCTCAAATAAGGTCAAATCCGAAATGGGTCTCAAAATCCCTAGGTCTCAATCTTCCAAAATACTCAAAATTGATAACTCAAACAAAAGGGGAAAGAAAGCCCAAGGAAAAAGAAGGAAAACTCACCAAAAATCCAATTGATTAGAGGAAGGAGATGGCCGGAATCGCGCTTGGAAGTTCGGGCGGAGCTGCTTTTCCGAGCTCTTCTCTACGCATGGAAGCGACAGCTGACAGGGAGGAGGGCTAGGATGAGATGGCTAGCACCTAGGGAAGCTTTCCCACCAGAGGTGACCAAAGCTGAGAGCTCCAATTGTGCGCAGATGAGAGGGCCACGAGAGAGAAGAGAGAGAGAGGGTGCGGGAGAGAGGAGAGAGAAATGCGAGAAAAAAAACTGATTTTTTGCTTTTTAAGAAACCAATTTTGCTAAATTACAATTTTGCCACTTGCTTTCCACGTTCATAACTTCCAAACCATAGCTCTGATTGACACATGCTTCATGTCCACGAACTCGTGAGATCGAGCTCTACGCAACCATGTCCAAGTCCAAACCAAAATCCAAATAATTTAAAAAGTCAACTTTTGACCTCTTGTCACGTTCAAAACTTTCGAACCATACCCCTAAATGATCCATAGTTTGAGTCTAAGAACTCTCATGTTTAATATCTTTCCAACTGTCCCAAAGTCAAAACTAAAATCCCACTCAAAACAAAAGTCAACTTTGGGCCCGATTAAAATTCACTTAAGGGAAATACGGGTCGTTACCCAAGATATCCTAACTTCGATCGCAACCGAAGGTCCCAATGCGCCTTGGGCGTGTTAGATTGTTTTATCAGCCGCAACTGAAGGGGTTCACTCCCCGCGCACACTATGAATTTAAAATACAACACCCAATCCCTACTCACCAATGCTCCATTCTCGATTCAAGTTTCATCTTCAAACAAATGTGTTCTAAATAATTTATAATAATAAAATAATTCCTATAGTGCACAAATAATACATGTAATTCATATGTCACGTATTAGCACACATATAACAATTTTTCAACAAAGATTCAATAAAATCAACTTTGCAATAAAAGGTTCCCTAAATCCCCCTACCTAGACCTTGTGCTTTAGCCTTCTTTAAAAATTATCCTAGGTCTCCTCACTATCCTCCAATCCTAATCCCATACAAGAAAACGTCAATTAGATAAAGAAATAAAATTGCTCACTCTCTAATTCTAGTGTGTGTAGTGCACCTTTCAAATTTTCGGGTCTCGGATCTCGAAACGAAACCTACCATCAGACTCGGAATCAAAAATGGAGTGGGAATAGACATTTTCCCGGCGAAAAAGGCTGCCTGAATCATGACACACGCCACCACGCACCGGCGGTGCGTGTGGGGGTGGTCTGCTGGTACTGTTCATCGTCTTCTTCCTTGTTTCCCTTGTTTTTTGCAACTTTCCGATTTTTTTCTTAACTTTAGGCCCTCATTTAACCTATCAAACAACCTCTGCTATTTACAATCGTATACTTGTTGGAAAGCTCTGCATCTCCTCTTTAAAATCCATGTAAAGTTTATTTAAATCCAACGGTAGATCTTAAGATATTTGAGCCCAAAATAGGGTACTCGAAACTGTCCAATTTTCCAGAAATTTTTCAAATTTCTTCAAACTCATCCCCCTTCAATTCTTACCACACAAATAGGTTCTTAAGGCTGGAAAATTATCAACTATCACTTATTTAGCAACTAAAATCGAAGAATTCACCATAACCCAGATTAAACCATAAACCCAAAATTTTCCAATTTACTCTCCACACCCCAAATCTGAAAATTAACATTTCCAACCTTTAAATCCTAAGTCTCTCATGCTTGAACAACTTAACTAAAGCAACAAACTGAATTAAATTCGAAATTCACTAAGAACAGGGCAAGAGAAGCTTACCTTTTTTTCCCATGTGTACTGCCTCTTCCCCTCCTTTCTCTCTCCTTCCTTCTCCTTTCAATCTCTCTCAGTTTTCCCTTCTCTTTTCTCTGGCTTTCTCCCAAAATTCTAGAGCAGTTTGGTCTTGGTAAGTTACTTGATCAATTGCTGGGTTCTAAAGATACTAATTAGTTTATAACTAAACACACACAGAGCACACACCACACACACCACTTCACCATCATTAACACACTCATAACAACCCACCTCCCAAATGGTCCAATGTAAAACTTTGAAAGCAAAGTAAAAATTTGAAACACTAACTTCTAAAACCTTGTAGAAGTGGCTGGCTTCACACCCAGCCCGTAAGTGTGTGTTAGTTTTTTTTTTCCAATAAATAATAATAATATTTTATATCAAATACAATATAAAAAGAAACATTAATATAACATAATACTACTTAATTAAACTTAATTAAACAAAATATTTAGATGTATTGTATCGTTCATACTCGTGTTATTAGAGGTATAACTAAAAATCATTTATGTTTAGAGTTTATTATTACAATCAATTGCTTCTTGCTTGATTATGATTTGCACCTATTACTCAAACTTTCACGTTCACTCATCGCACCACCATCACACCCGACAACTCACATTACCCTAAGTGTAACGACCCGTATTTTTCTAAGCTTAATTTTTGCGTGGCACTTGGAGATGTTACAATTGGATTTAAAGAAACAACAAATAATTTTGGAATAAGTGTAATTTTAGATGGGGCCAAGGTTGACTTTTGGTATGAGTGGGATTCTATTTTTGACTTTGGGTCCGTTGGGAAGGTCTTAAGCACGCGAGTTTATAGACTCGAATCATGCATGGATAGGAGTTACAGTTTGGAAGTTATGAACGTGACAAGAAGCCAAAAATTGACTTTTTAAATTACACGTTTTCGGATTAGACTTTGATAGTGTTGCTTAGAGCTCGACTCCATGAGTTTGTAGACATGTAGCTTGCATCGTTTGGAGCTACGGTTTGAGAAATACAAACGTTTAAAGTGAGGGCCAAACTTGTAATTTTTGTAAAGTGGCTTTTAATTATTATAGAAATTTCTAGAAGTCTCTTTGTCTTCCTTATTTCTCTCTCTCGCACAAACCCCACCCTGCGCGCGCCCCCCTTGACTCCTTTTCCTCCTCTCCCCTACTTGCGACCCACCCAGCCCATTTCTGGCCTGCCCAGATCCCACCGGCGACTTCTCAGCCACCGGCCGTCCTTCCCCAGCCTCCCTCACGTCGAGGCAGAAGTTATTTATTTTAAGTTTGCCTCCCAAAGTTGATTTATTTTATTGTTATAAACTCAAATTAGACATACTCTGAGAAACTTGTAAGGGTTTTGAGTTGTGTGGTTTGTTGAGATTTTGTTTAGGTCGAAGACCCCTTTGTTGTGGTTGGGAGGTTATTGTTTTCTTAGAAGTGTTCTTGACAGGTCTCTTTAAATGGGTTAGACCAATTTTAGGGGAGGTTCTGCCGAATTTTCAATAGGATTTTCCTTGACATTGGATTCCCGCAAGATCACTCCGAGTTCTAGGGTGGAATTTCGGGTCTATCTTATCACTAAGTCCTTGCAACCAAGGCATAGAACTAAAAGTCCATGGTCATTTGACTAAAAGTCATATTTCCACCCAATCCATCATCTTTGTACTCGGCCGGGTGACCAAGTGCTAATATTCCTTACGCAAAATAGAAGGACATAGTTTCCTCAATCAACGGTCTGGCTGGCATGTGGCCTGACAGGACCCTCCCCAAATTCCACCCTGGAACTCGGAGTGATCCTGCGAGAATCCAATATCAAGGAAAATCCTACCGAAATTTTGGCAGAACCTCTCCTGAAATTAGACGAACCCTTTCTCCATGAAGACATGCAAAAACACCATCACAGCTCCTTTACCACAACCAAAGGATCTCTGACCCAAAATTTCAAAACCAAATATTAATTAACTATTCAAAAGATTATCAGGGTTGGCTACAAAATTCACTAGGAACTAGGTTTACAAGGATGGCTAAGTGCCTACAAAATTCACTAAGCTCGCTAGATTTCCTCGATGTCTTTGGCACGACCGCTCCACCACTAAAACCTGAGAGAAAATTTTAAAACAACAACAAAGGATAAATCTAATGAGATAACTCAGTGAGTGGACATAAACCAAAATAAGCATTTATAAACCTTTACTTACAAGTTCTTTAAAATTTCGCAAACCTTCCTTGAAATCTCCCAGTTTTAAAATAACCTTCATAAAATCCTTTGAAACTCTATAAGTAAATCAATACTTTAAAATTCACTTTGAGATTTCCTGGGAAAATAAATAAAACAATTTAAGCTGACAAATATTAGACCAAAACTGAAATTTATATCTTTTGGAACATTCTTATAAAACTGATAAAAAATGCTCACCCAACAGTTACCCACCGAACCTGCCGTACATGTACAGGGCCCACGACCTGCCGTACGCATGCAGGGCTAATATCCTGCCGTACATGCGCAGGGCTCACAACCTGCCATATGCATGCAGGGCCAATAATCCTGCCGTACATGCGCAGGGCTCACAACCTGTCATACGCATGCAGGGCTAATATCTTGCCGTACATGCACAGGGCTCACTACCTGCCATACGCATGCAAGGCCAATAATCCTGTCGTACATGCGCAGGGCTCACAACCCGCCATACGCATGCAGGGCCAATAGCCTACCGTACATGTGCAGAGCCAGAGTCTGTCATACACATGCAGGACCAATATACCTGCCATACGTGCACACAGGGCCACCCCCAAAGGGTAAGGCATCTCGACACACGGCCCAAAACCTATGTGTGTGCCGTGATGGGTCCCAAAGACCTATATAATCTGACAATCTGAAGGGTACTGCGAAGGGTGGTTTGAAAATCCTTTTGTTCAAAACTTCTTTTCCTAAAATATAAAATACTTAAAATTTCTCAAAAACCACGAC
>QANT01001186.1:0-12038 GCA_003254885.1 Purshia tridentata
AAAACAAGTGCGATTTGATTAATTAACCAAAAAAATATTATTATAAAAAGTTCCCAGCATATCTTCTATCTTTCGGTCATAAAGGCCAAATTCAAGTGGTTTGTTTAATTAGTTTAATCAGAAACTTAAGCTATGGCTTAAAACATTCATTAAACAAATATTAAAGGCGGGTGGGCGGTTACAGATGTTGTAAACATGTTTAAAATTAAATTAGGGTTGTGCAGTCAAGCCGGTTTTGATTTGGACAGGATTAAGAAATGAGAGAAGAAATTTCCTAATTATAATTTATAGTTAAGTAAGTTGCTTTGAAATGCCAGCATGTTTTTTATTTATATGCTTATGCGGGTCGCCGTGGGCCTGGCCTTTTCAATACCATTGAGATGTAACATGGGCTTTGACTAGGTAAGTGACATCATATGGATCAAGTATAGAAAAGTTGCTGTCATGCTGGCCCATTAATGCCCAAGTTTATGGGTAACAGGCTCATGGCCCAAAAAACAAAACATGAAAAATGGTAGGAGTATGCCAGCTAAGAATTTAAACCAGTAACGTCTTCAATAATTTGACGATATCAATGATGTTAGGAATCTGTGAATTGGGATTAGTCTACTTGGATAAGGATAAAAACTTCCCCTCACATTTGGATTCGAATCCTCACCCTCTTGTACTCAAAAAATAATAATAATGCTAAAATCTTAAATTTATATTCTAAATTTAGATCTCAAATACACATTTATGAAGTAGTGTTTTACTTGTAATAAAATTAATAATTATTTGAATGAGACATTAATGAAGTAGTGACACATGTTTGAGAATAAAAATTTGAGATCGCACTATTTGGTATTCACATTCTAACATAATCGACTCTAATCAATAGTCTTGATCGATTCACTATATGGCAACATATATTCCATGTAACGCAGTCTAGTAACGTACAATACTTATATATTATCAGAATGTGAGTTTAGGCCACAGATTCAATAAGATTCAATCTGACCAACAATTCAGATATATATATATATATTTATTTATACATGGAAGGGTGGAGAAAGATTCACCCACCACAGCTTCAAACCTCCTTAACTGTATAACACAGTGGCAGTACCAGAATTTTTGAGTATACATTATACATACATGTACACATGTTACCTACACAAATTACACACCTGTTTGTCTGCGTGTGCATGCAGCATATATAAAAACCAAATTTTGCAGTGTGCTGCAAATTGCTGATAGGTTATTGATGAGATTAACTAAAATGCGTACGATCATACCATATATACCAGCATCAATGGACGATCACGTTCACATCTTGACTAAAGTTTCAGTAAAGGCACCATCATTCAAGTATGCAAATTAAGTAGCAGAAATTATGGTAGTGGATCCCAAAATGAGGTTGGATCGACTTGTACACTGCCTTTTCTGCTTTAACTTTCTCTACTTTCTCAACCATTTCGGATATTTAGGCTTTTAGCTTTACATTGTAATTAGTTATTAATCAATTTACCTTTTCGAATTGGCTATTACATCAACCAGCTCGTTTGTTGCTTCATTGTCTATACTACTTTTACAACCATACACGTGCTATGACCCACCAAATATTGGAACAATGCAAATTGGTGATTAGAAAGTCAAACAACCTAACTAAAAAGCAAGACAGATTGATCCTAACGTGTATATTTTTCTGAATGGGAATACTTAAAAAACAATCACTCAGAATTGAGAAAGATGTTGGGAAATTTCATGGGCAAGATGGTTATGGTCAACCAAACTTTTGCTTTTATTAGCGTCAAAATATTTGCTGGCCATATTAGATTGTCACTGTGTATGATTAGTTCTAATTCTACTTAAGTTGGACAGTAAAAACTTAAGGATGCAAATACCATACGCAAGATTTTAATCTTGTCAAAGGCATCATAAATAAATGATGTCAAACTTTGATGACTCTAAGTTGCTAGACAGAATGTAGTGACCCAGAAAACCCATCTATGTTCTGCAGGACACTTTTTTTAATTATCTACCAAGACACTTATTTTCTAAACATAACATGTATTGCAAAATTCCTTCCACATTTTGTGGCCGTGGTTTTGTTTTGACTACTACTCCCCAGTTGATATGCCACTGAAATTGAATCACAGAAACATATATAAGTGGCATTCCTTGCATTTACTTTTAGTGAGTTTCTTTGCAATTCATTGAATATCCTTGAGCTCCAATGATGATTCCCACTAGACCCCTTAACCTAAGTTAGTGCATGAGCTCAAGTTTTGCCACAACATCATTCATTCCTGTGTCACCCTCCACTTGCATTAGTGTGTTCCCTCTTTTTTTTCTCTCCACATTCACTTAAATATCATTTTCATGATAACCCCACTTACCAATTGCCCCTGAAACTTCTCTTTGTCTTTTGGTTTCCACATCCTCATCTATGGTTCACACTGTTTCAGCTATATGCAGACTGCAAAGGTTGGAAACGCGTACGGCCCCCACAAAAACCTTGTGTTCTTAATTCTTTCTTTCACCTTTTTGACTTTAAACAATATGGTTGCTTTTCCCAACAACACACACAAGGTCCTTCAAAATATTTATTGTTGGGGATGTATAAATTGAGTCCTGGCTTTATGAGAGTTAACACTCATAGAGGTTGTCCCTCAGAATACTACTGCTGCAGAAATGGCAAGCACTCTCCTCCATCTACTCGTAATTTTGTTGGGGTTTTCTCACCTTATCAGCTTGAATGCAGTCCCAGTTACGAGTAAGACTTAACCTTCAATTCTACTTCTTCTTCTTCTTCTACTTCTTCTACTACTTCTCGTTCTTCTTCTGACAAGTTCTTTGTGCATGCAGGAATTGGAAGCCTAAAGCATGAGCCTCAAGTTCATCAAATTGCAAAAAATAACAAACTGGTAATACTTTCTCATAGTTGTTCTGTATGACGATGAGGCTTTATTGCATTCAAGTCACTAATGCATTAATTCATTTCCATGTTTTAACACAGGTAACCACAGAGAAGACCTTTTATGAACAAACCATTAGTGAAAGGATGGATGTGGAGATTCATGACTACCCAGGATCAGGAGCCAACAACCGCCACACACCAAAGCCGTAACTTGGGAGTTGTGTTGATTGCTAGTTTGCTCTTGATGTTGATTCAGAGTTTACAATATAATGTTATATATGGACTATTGCAAACAAGATTTTGCTTCTGGATCACTCATTTAAGTTTAGTAATGGGACTTAATATTAAAGGAGAGTAGGACTGTAGGAGTAGATGCATTAGGTGAAATTTGGATTTATGCATAGATTTATATGTGCCGTGATTAATTATGTGAAAGAGTATTAACTTTGAATACAGATATCAGTAAGATGAAATGATTTCAAGCATTATTTCTGATTATATGGGATTTCAATCCCCTGCATCATGCTTATGTAATTCAGCAATTGCTTAGTGATGAGCAAAACGAGTGGCCTTGGACCACCAAGGCCTTTGCCTTTTGCCCCTAAGGCCAAAAAAGAAGAATGGAAATTAGAAAAATTTAGAGAATGCTTTTCCACAGGTTGGTATTGGACAACCAAGTTCTTAAAATTTCCAAACAATTAACAAATGCAATTGCTGTAAATAAGCATATGGGTTGGTAAACAACCAAAACCCTTCTCTAAATATCTCGAAGCACTTGTACATGTGCTTTGTGTTCAGTGGATCGATCTAGTAAGTGGATTGTTTTGTGACATCCACTTTACCACTTGATTTCCACAATATCATATTCTCCACTATGGCTGCTCCGGGCACAAAGTTAGTCTGACTTTGGATCTTGGTGCAATAAACTAGGCATAAACTATGCAGATCTGCAGCAGACGTGCAATTAAACACTAATCCATGCAAATTAAATATAAGGATATATAGAAGAAGGCAGCTAGTAATCTTCTGAAAATTGGATGATGATTTGGAAGCATGGTTATATAATATATTCATGGTGCAAGACAATTATATTTTCAACACTTCATGGCCATTGATAAGAAAATATGTGTATAGACTGTAGCCAATTGGAAACTTATATAGGCAAAATCTTGAACAATTACAAACATATATATTTGAGTTCATAAACCGTAATGATAGTTGTATTTGAAAAAGCTATTTAATGATCACCAAGGAACTGGTTTATGAAGCAGAAGCAGACACTGCTAACTTGAAAGTATTCTTCATTCATCTGGTGATGGAGCAATAGCAGGTGCTGCAGAAGGACCATTTGCTTGATCGACACGAGTGAAACCAAATTTCTTGATGAGCTCATTAGCAATTATCTGGTTAGCACTATCTGACGGATGATACTCATCCCAGAACACATATTTGCTTCTATCTTTGCACAATGTTGATGCAGGGATACATGTCAGAGCTGGTCGAATTTTCCCAAATGAGCAGCATGGTGAGTCCGAATTACTGAAGCCTATCAAGGTTGAATTTGAATGCAATCATGAACCAGAAAAAAATGAGAAATATATATAAAAAGCATCAACAGAGAAACGAGTGTATATAGCATGTTGTGTGTCTAAATGAAATAAATGTTGTGTCTAAATTTCTATGACATGCCAATTTAGGCATCAAAATCTGAAAGGACAAAAGGGTATGAATCAATCTAGATAAAAGTGGTGAAGAGCACAATAACTTACCATATTGGTTTGGATTGTTTATCACATCATTGACAACATCATAAGCATCACCAAATCTATAGGTTGAGTTGGGAAGTTTGTTGGACAAATCTTCCATTAGCTTGCTTCCAGCTTTGTTGAAGCTGAGAGCTAGTTTGTTTGCTCTATCTTGGCAATCACCAGATGTACTTAGCACCCTTTGGAGTGGTATACAACCCATTGGTCCGAGTCCAAACACCATCAGCTGCCGTGCCCCTAATCTGTGCAATAGCTACTCAAAAACACACCCAAGTCAGGAATATAATTCTGAATTATAACCTTACTAATACTGACCAATTAGTATAAAGGCAACAACCTTAAGTTGTCTTCCAAGTGTTTCCATTATGTAATCGATGAAAGTTTGATCATTGTAATTCCATGAGTCACTGTAAACTGGCATCAAGTAATTGTTAATGAAGTCATTGCTGCCTAAAGCGACCACATAATGAGCTTCTTGGAAGAACTTCTCTGCTGCCACTTTGCCAATTTTGCTTTTTATCAGTGTTTGTGTCCCTTGAAACAGCTCGATCTGTTTGTACAGTGAAAACCTTTGAATCTGCAACAAGTTATATGGAAATTTCATCAATGTTAGAGCTAGTTAATATGTTTTGTTACATGTGAACAAAAGGGTACAAATATTTTATATATATACACAGGAAGTCCTGTATATATATATGGCTGTTTAAGGTTTAAATAACTTACAAATAAGCCACCAGTTTCATTCAAGATGCCACCACCTCCAGAGGCATAGTTTACTCCTTTTTCCAGTATTGTGTCTTCAGTTAAAGATGGGTCTAGAAAGGCAGGTGGCCTTGGGAGACCCATGTTATCACCTAAAATACACAAACAAGTACTTCATCAGAATTAGAGGCAACAAATTAAAGCATATTAAGTTGATGGGCTGGTCCAAAAAATTGCACAGCATGAAAATATATATCTACGTTACCTATTATATCGGCAACCGTACGGCCATTGGAGAATCTCCCATTGGGCAGTCCATTTCCAAAGTCAATACCATACCAGGGGAGGCTTGCTTGGGCAAGGCTCTTGCTTAAGTACATGTTGTTTCCCACATCAGAGAGGGAGTCGCCAAATATAAATTGCACCGTTTTGCAGTTGTGACCATTGATGAGGATGGCAAAGAGGGTCACAGCCATTATTGCTACAACCACAGTGAACTTCATTGTTGTTTAGGCCTTGCTCTTGCAGAGTTGTTCAATTTGCTGAGAGTTAAAGATTTGGGTTGGGTTTTAAACACATGTTGTCGAAGGGCTTATAAGTAGAGGGTACTGTGAAATTGAGATTTCGTACACAATATGAGTTGGGAAAGTTTGGGACAAGGAGGACTAACATGATTTTGGAAATGGGAAAAACAGAGAGGGTAGCTTGTTTGATAAACAAACTGTTACTGAGTCGTACCTAATGCATCTACCATGGCTTTGTTTTTGTTACAACCTACAACAACGGTATGACCGTATGAGTCCGAAAAGTCCCATGTATTATAAATTTATAATAGGAAAATGGTTATTATTGGAAATTTTCATGATATGGCAAAGGAAATTGAAATTCTTGGAAAGAAGCGTGGGTTAAGATTTTGCTGGTGTGGAATGTCAAGGAATTATGGGTTCACCTACCTTGTGATTACTTGAAGTCTTGAACTCAATTTAACATTAATGGGTCTTCTCTTTCAACATGTTGGGCAAACCATACATGCACATGCGTCTTAAATATGTTATTTTTGAAGTTGAGCAATCAGTTTATTCAAGAAATGAAATTGAACACGCTCACAATCTACCTTTTGGGCCTATAATTGCCTTCTCAAAATGTCATAGATATCATGTGGTTAATTTGATTTAGAAGTTAGTTGGAGTTAGATGGATTAAGTGATGGAACATTCTAGTTAATAGATGATATGAGTCTGGAAAATAAAAATTATTATAAAATTTGAACATTAAGGATATTTTATACCACGTAATAAAAATAATTTTAAATAAGTATTTTTTGAGTGTGAAATAAGGTAGATCGACTATTTAAATTAAGTTTGTTCGTAATTCATGTTATTATGCTCATGCATCCCATCTAATAATTATAGAAAATTATAAAAGGACCTCTTTTTTTGCTTTTGAAACTCTACATTATGTTTGAATTAAATGTAGTGAGTATTTGTGGTTGGAAAGCCAAAAAGTTCCCTTAGAATTTCCCAATAATTATACGGTTTATACCATGTTATCCAAATAGGTGAGACTTAAGGTCCACATGAATATGGGCTAAAGCCCATTGTGTGCCCCCAACTCGGATACTCCGACGCAGTCCGGCCCATTTCGTATTCGTAATTTCGTTACTTTTCGTACCACACTGTGCGCGCCATGCTCTTGCTTGCCTGCCCATTTTTACCTCAGTCAAAAAAGTCAAATGTTCTCTTAACCAAAAAGAAAAAGGTCCATGTACTTAAAAACCAGTACTGGTTACGTGGCAAAGCACCATTGGTTGCATGTACTATACGTGGACCACCGAACACCAGAACCAACACATCAAGTAAGAAACTACACAACGTGGCATGAAACCAGCCACTCTTAACTCAGAGTGAGACAAAAGTAACTCATTGAATCCGAAAATCCATCCCATTATCCACATAAAATCCTGGCCCTCCATTCCCCAAATCCGACGGCCACTAACACCCTCATATCCCAAACCATATCCACCAAAAACTTCAAAATAAAAAAATTTCACACACTTTGTGCTCCCTTAGCCAGAGCTCCTGTGCTTCATCTCCGACCAAAAATGGCCTCCATTGCCCTCAAATCCTTCATCGGACTCCGCAAAACCTCACAGGAAACCGCCCATTTCACCGTCCACGCAAAACCCATCTCAAACCCTTCAACCCACAGAAGACTCCACGTCGTCGCCGGCAAAACCAGCCCCAAAGTCAATGGCCGGAACCTCCGGGTGGCCGTGATCGGTGGCGGACCCGCCGGCGGCGCCGCCGCTGAGACGCTTGCCAAAGGCGGCGTGGAGACGTTTCTCATAGAGCGGAAGATGGACAACTGCAAACCCTGCGGCGGAGCCATCCCGCTGTGCATGGTCGGCGAGTTTGACCTGCCGCTCGACATCATTGACCGGCGGGTCACGAAGATGAAGATGATCTCGCCGTCGAACGTCGCCGTCGACATCGGGCGGACGCTGAAGCCGCACGAGTACATCGGGATGGTGCGGCGGGAGGTGTTGGACGGGTACCTGAGGAACCGGGCCAGCGAAAACGGGGCGAATGTGATAAACGGGTTGTTTCTGAAAATGGATAGTCCAGCTCCGGGAAACGGGAACGCGCCGTACGTTTTGCATTACACGGAGTATGATGGGAAGGCTGGTGGGGTCGGTGTGAAGAAGAGTTTGGAGGTTGATGCTGTGATTGGTGCTGATGGGGCTAATTCTAGAGTTGCTAAGTCTATCGGTGCTGGTGATTATGAATATGCTATTGCCTTTCAGGTATTATCAACTTACACTTTGTTTCAAATTAAGGAAAGGGTTTGTTAATTAATTGTAAGCTTTGCATGTAGAAGTTGCTGTTTAATTATAAGAATAAGAGAAAGCAAGTTTAGTGACTAATTTTTCAATCATTTAGCCAATTGCAGTCAATGAGCTGATGCAGCTCTTCCCATTTGCTATAATTGTTTGAATTTAAGACCATCGTTTTCCATACGTTGCTGAAAGATTACCCAACTCAATGTTTTAGAAGTCTCTGCTTTGTTTATTCAATTCGTTTTAATCAAAGGCAAACCAATACATGTTAATATTGCAAGGTGCATTACTGAAAATTTGATAATTGCTATACCCAAATGTTCAATTAGTTCACTGTCGATTAATTCTTGTTTAATTCTGTTGATTGCTCTGTTTTCAGGAGAGAATCAAAATCCCTGATGACAAAATGGTGTACTATGAGAACCTTGCGGAGATGTACGTTGGCGATGATGTCTCGCCGGACTTTTACGGGTGGGTATTCCCAAAATGTGACCATGTAGCAGTTGGTACTGGCACTGTGACTCACAAAGGAGACATCAAGAAGTTCCAACTAGCAACAAGAAACAGAGCAAAAGACAAGATATTAGGCGGCAAGATTTTGCGAGTGGAGGCACATCCAATCCCCGAACACCCCCGTCCACGAAGGCTATCCGGGAGAGTAGCGCTGGTCGGTGATGCAGCCGGGTATGTAACGAAATGCTCTGGTGAAGGTATCTATTTTGCAGCAAAGAGTGGTAGGATGTGTGCAGAGGCAATAGTTGAGGGGTCAGAGAATGGGAAGAGGATGGTGGATGAAGGGGACTTGAGGAAGTACTTGGAGAAGTGGGACAAGACTTACTGGCCTACTTATAAGGTGTTGGATGTGTTGCAGAAGGTGTTCTACAGGTCGAATCCTGCGAGGGAGGCCTTCGTGGAGATGTGCGCGGATGAGTATGTGCAGAAGATGACCTTCGATAGCTATTTGTATAAGAGGGTGGTGCCTGGGAATCCATGGGAGGATTTGAAGTTGGCTGTGAATACCATTGGGAGTTTGGTAAGGGCTAATGCACTTAAAAGGGAGATGGAAAAAATTAGCGCTTGAGAGAAGCTTTGTTACTTGTCTAATTTTTCTTTTTTTTTCTTCTGTATTGAGTTCAATGATCTCTTTGGAAACAACAGATTGAGTGGAATTTCATATTTGATTGCTAATGATGTATGTGTTAATGGATGACATAGATTGAATTGGGTTTGTTGCTTGAAATATTTGCTCAACTTTTACAAAAGCCAAAAAAAGAGGACAAAAGTTATGTTTTTAGAAGAAACAGAGATCTTCTCGGCTTATTCTATCATATGATCATATCATATTAAATGCTTGTATCTTGAAAAATCCAGGCAGCCAAGATCTTCCTGTATAGGAAAAGATGGAATTTTGTTGAATTTTTAAAATTCATTAAAAGCCATTCATTCAATTAATTTCTTTTTAAACCAAGGGAAATGGTTGGATTAATCGTAGCCGTTAAAAGGGAATAGAGATTAGCGTTGGGAGTAAACGAACAAAATTAATAGATTCGGAGCATCGGGTATAAAGAGAGGGTCGTTGGTGAAAAAACGGGTGTGGATTCGTCCGAGGCCCATAGGCGGAGTTTTTCACAAACCCAAAAAGTCCAAAACTCAACACTCCCTTGTTTATATTGTTTCTCTATTCCCTTCCCTCTCCATCTTCGTCTCTCAGACCTCTCTGCGACTCGGCGTCCACATCTTCAATTCAAAGGTTAGCCACCTCACTCTCTCGCACTTTCTCCAATCTTCGATTTCCATTTCATTTCATTTCTGTTTCCCAGATATTATCATTTTCTTTTTGCTTATTTCAATCGAAAAATCCTTAATTTTCATGGATCTGTGAGTTGTGGTTTCAGATCTGTTGCGAAACTGAAAAAATGCAATGAAATCTTGTAGTTTTTCTTTGAAATTCTTTTTTATTTTTGTGTGCATATTCAAGAATTGTGTTGTTATAATGAAGATGTAAAAATCTTTGTTTGTTTGGTTTTGTTTTTTAATGGTATTTTTGGTGTCACAGAGAGTGTGAGATGGCAGCAACATCAGCAGCTACCTTTTCCATCGGAACGAACTGTTCCCTTGTTCACAAAGTAGCCTCATGTCCACAATCAAAGCCATATGCTTTGAGGTTCAACTCCCTAAACCCTCTCAAGGGTTTCAGTGGCCTCAAGGCCACCACATCTGTCACTTGTGATTCCGACTCGTCCTTCTTGGGCAAGGAAACCACTGCAGCTCTTCAATCTTCTTTTGCTCTAAAAGCCCACAAGGATGCCCCAGTGGTTCAGCATCAAATGCAGCCCCAGGCCTCTTACAAAGTTGCTGTTCTTGGAGCTGCTGGGGGTATAGGCCAGCCCTTGGCTCTTCTGATCAAGATGTCCCCATTGGTCTCTGCCCTTCATCTTTATGATATAGCAAACGTAAAGGGTGTTGCTGCTGATCTCAGTCACTGCAACACTCCCTCTCAGGTTCTTGATTTCACTGGAGCTTCTGAATTGCCCAATTCGTTGAAAGGTGTGGATGTGGTTGTCATTCCCGCCGGAGTTCCAAGAAAGCCTGGCATGACCCGTGATGACCTCTTTAACATCAATGCCAACATTGTGAAGACTTTGGTTGAGGCCGTTGCTGATAACTGTCCCGATGCCTTTATCCACATTATCAGTAATCCGGTTAACTCCACGGTGCCAATTGCGGCTGAGGTTTTGAAGCGGAAGGGTGTTTATAACCCAAAGAAGCTCTTTGGTGTTACTACCTTGGATGTTGTGAGGGCAAACACATTTGTTGCTCAGAAGAAGAATCTGAAACTGATTGATGTTGATGTACCAGTGGTCGGGGGACATGCTGGGATAACTATACTGCCCCTGCTGTCAAAGGCAAAGCCCTCAGTCAGCCTCACTGATGAAGAAATTCAAGAGCTGACCGTTCGGATTCAAAATGCTGGAACAGAAGTTGTGGAGGCGAAGGCAGGTGCTGGGTCTGCGACATTGTCCATGGCATATGCAGCTGCTAGATTTGTTGAGTCGTCTCTACGTGCACTGGATGGAGATGGGGATGTCTACGAGTGCTCCTTTGTGGAGTCAGATCTGACTGAGCTTCCATTCTTTGCTTCAAGGGTTAAGCTTGGAAGGAAGGGAGTTGAAGCTTTGATACCGTCTGACCTCCAAGGTTTGACAGAGTATGAGCAAAAGGCTCTGGAAGCGCTTAAGCCAGAACTGAAAGCCAGCATCGAGAAGGGTATTGGATTTGCCAACAAGCAAACAGTGACTGCTTAGGTTTCTAGTATCCCAATCCCCTACCTCATAAAGAAATCTGGTTATTTTTTGTGCGGATTAGCATTGCAACAGTACTTTCAGTTTTGTAGAATGAAGTTTATATAATTTCATTTTTCTATGTTGGAAGCACTTTTGGGAAGAAATATAGAGTCGCTTCTGCTGTTGTAGATGAAGAATGTAATCCTCTCTTGGGGGACATGTAGTGACAGTTTTGAATAACTTGGCTGGTCGATTATTTGTTTTTGGGAGTATCATGTTATCTCTCTTTCTGTCATGTAGACTGCAGCAAATAAGTGCAAAGAATCTATCTGAATTCATACTTTAATGCCTGTATAATATATACTTGCAATAAAATCAGAACCAGGTAGCCTTGGAAAGTATTTGTGAATATTGCTACCTGTGGATCTATGTCTAGTTGTCTTACCATAGTTTATTTTTTATTTTAGTTTATGGGGTCCTCTACCAGAGCTGTGAAACGCCATACCCTGTTCTTAATATTTATTATTTCGATCGTTGGAAAAAAAAAAAAAA
>QANT01001187.1:0-29457 GCA_003254885.1 Purshia tridentata
TAAATGCAAAGCATAGAGTTACCTTCGGAGTGTCAAGCGCAATAACTACGATCTGAGTTTGCGTTCGGCTCGGAATTGGATGAGTGGAGGTTGATCATTCCGATCCGAATGGGGCTCCCAGTGGTGNGCGAGGAAATTTAGTACATCCAGGAAGTGTTCGGATCGGAGGGCAAATGAATCCGATCCGAACAAGTAGATAGAAGAACTAACGAGTAGGTATTTTGACGAAGGAAGACAGTTAACCTTACTCCGATCCGAGCTCAGCATCCGATCCGAGTTACCAGTGAATTTTTGCAGACCTTGCTTCTGACTATTAGTCGATATGACTGTTCGGCTCGGATCCGACAGTAAGATCCGATCCGACGGAGTTGCATAGATGGACCACCGACCAAGGGTAGCACGGAAGCCGAATCCGAGATCCCACGTGGCCAACTACATTGACCGTTGACTTGAGTGGGGGTATTATACCCAAACAACACCTATCAGTAGAATCTAAATCTTTAATATATATTTTCCATCCTATATAGAAGCTCAGTTGCCACCTATGATTTTCGGCCCTTCTTTAGCCTGAGCCAAGAAAATTTCTCCCATCACATATGTCTAATAATATTTACAATTGATAAAGGAATAAACTCACACCTTCAGAAATTCAGAAAATATACGAACTGAATGTTGGGTCTCACATTAGAGGTGAAACTGAATAGTGGGTTTCATAAGAAACCACAATCCAGTGGTGGGTTTCATAAGATAACACAAATTTGAGTGTCGGATTAGTGGCGGACCCCATCTATCCGCCAGAAATAGCGGCGGATGGATCCGCCATAATGCAAAACCCTAAATACTCCGCCTCCTTCTCCTCTCTCCCACTGCATTCTCTTTCTCACAGTCTCCTCTCTCCGTCTCATCCTCTCATTTCCTTCAAGTTTTCCGCACAGGTCAGTGGCTTGGTTGTTTTATTTTTTATGTTTGATTATGGGGTGGGATGGAGATGGGTTTGGGTGGGTGGCGGAGGGAATTTTTCTGGTTAGGATTGGCTGGGACTTGGGTTGTGACTGAATTTTTGTTATGCTCTCTCTCTCTCTCTCTCTCTCTCTCTCTCTCTCTCTCTCTCTCTCTCTGTCTGTCTCTGTGCAGGCATACTTGGATCGACTGCATGGGGGTCTAGTTGGGGTGGAATGAAATCTGATTTAGTTAGTTAATAATGTATTTTGTATAGTTGGTTGTAGCATTGATATGCATTGGTTGAGATTTGGATCCCTTGTTGTGAGCTTCTGGATAACTAGCCTTTGGCTAAGATGTATTTTGTTAGTTTTGTATGTGTGTATTTTGTATGTATTTATTAGTTAAATTTATATTTAATTTGTGATAAATTAACATTTGTTTTTGCTTATGACCATTATCACCATCATGAATGGGTGATAAATGGCAACTGATGGAATAAAAGTGACATGTGTCATCAATCCATGATTATGATAATCCTTATCACCATCTGTTTGTGGTGAGTAAAAAAGGACAATATATCTTTAATTTTTAATTAAAGTTAATTTTTAAATTAAGATAGTTACTTTGTAAATTAATTTAGTTAATTTGTAAATTAAACTAAATTAATTTAACTTAAGATAAAAATGTGTGTTAAATAAATATTTAAATTGAAAGAAATAAAAATTAATGGTACGACACCTTATTCATATATTATATATTGAGATAGAAAATAATGTTATATATTTTATAAAATTTGGATAGGAGAAATATGGTATATGTTGGTTATAAATATGTAAAAGCTTATAACTTGATCTTTTTTTTGTTTAGTATGCACGTTTGGAATGATTTATATGAATGTTATCCGTATAATTTCATATATGCATGTTAATTTTAGGTCATGTGGTTTTACCTTTCAAGGGCTTTTCATGTTAAAATAAATTTCTGTGTTGACATGTTCACACATGCATGCTAATCATATAAACATTAAATAATTTATATGGACTACACATTTGTTACATTATGCATTGGATATTCGTTTATTAGATGAGTAGCTCGGAGGAAAATATGGCCCAACACTTGGGAGAAGTTGGTCACAATGTGCAAGGTACTTTACTTGTATTTAACTTATTATTATTTATTTTATTAATGTACCCACATATATATATATATACATTTTTTTATAATCGTATATTTTTACCATGCAGTTCAACCCCTTAGGAAGGGTCGTGGTCTAGGAAAGAATAATTGGGGTGATACTCCCACTAAAAAAGAATATTGTGCTTTAGATAATAAAGGTAGAATCATTAGCAAAAATTATGCAAAATTTCCTCATTTCTTGGCCAAATTAGTGAAGGACTTTCCACTCAAAAAGCATTGGAAAGATGTGGATGAACATTTGAAGTTATTGGTGTGGGATCATTTATGGATTATTTCTAACCACTATTAATAAATTTCTTAACTTTTAAAGTTTTTTTAAAATATAAATATTAACAATGCTGCACTTACCACATTTTTTTTATTATAATTTTATATCATCTTATATGGCAATCTACATGGTATTTATACATTGAATACTAAAAACCCTAAAAATAAGGAAATACCCTGCCAATACAATAATGACACGTAAGATAATACAACAAACATGGTATAAAAATATGGTAAAAATAACATTATTCTATAAATATTGATAAGTCTTATTCCATTTTGGGTGCAGAGGACTATGATATTAAGCAAGGAAGATCAAGCTAGGATGCCTGTTATTAAAGACACAACTTATAAGTTGATTGAGAAAGCTTGGAGAAACAATAAAACAAAATTGAAGCGTAATCACTATACACCACATATAGGCACTCATGAGGTGTGTCAAGAGGACTGGCTTGATATGGTAGCCTATTGGGATAACCCAAGAACCCAAGTAAGACATAATATTACATTGTTAATTTTATAATATAATTATTGCATAATTGACTTAGTATAATTATTGCTTATTTGCATGCTATTTTTTCCTAATTTTGTAGGAGATTGCAGAAAAGAACAAGAAAAATAGAGAAGCCCAAAAGACGAACCACACAGGTGGATCCCAGAGTTTTTCAGTCAGTCGGCATAAATATGTAAGTAAATCAAATTTTATTAAAATCTTGTATAAATTCAAATTTTATAAATGTAGGGTTTTCAATTATTAGAGGAATTAATTATTGTTTTTATGTTTTACATAATAAGTTTCAAAAGCATGGATGTGAGCCCGACATCATCTCCTTTTTTCAAGAAAAACGTACCAGTAAGGATGAAAAAAGGTCTTGGGTTGATGCAGAATCAGAGCAACATTTTGTAAGTGTTATTATCTTATGGTTTTTATTTTATCTTTACTTCTTGATTATAAATTTGCTAGTACTAATATATACTTGTTAGGCTGCCATGGATGCTCAATTTCAATCAAAGCTAGAATCTGGAGAGGAGGACAACAATGAGTTGCGAGAGCAAGTGTATGTTGCAGAAATGGGTCCTCAGAGAAAGAATAGAGTTCGACTCTATGGGTTTGGTGTGACACCATCTCAGGTTCCATTTACTATAGTGCACAATGTGGGTCATCATCTCATCGATCGAGCTCAGACTATGCTCGCTTGGAGTCAGAAAAGCTACAATTGAAGTCCCAAGTGGAGCAACTTGCGACTCAGCAAGCAAGCATTGATAATTTAACGTCGCAGTTGGAGATGTTTAAATAGAAACAGGCTGGTCATCACTCGCCGGCCACATCACATAGTTCACAGCAGCAGCCACCATATTCTGGACATGCATCATATCCTCCATATCTGCCTTATCATATGCCACCTTATCGACCGGAGTTCACTTCTACATCTACGCAGACTCCATCAGATCATAGAACTTCGCATACACCTTCTAGTTCATATGGACCTTAGGTGTTAAAGTCTTTTATGTATTATGTTTATGGTATTTTTGGAGAAGTTAGCTTATGCTATTGTTATATATATAGCGAATTTGGCCAACACTATTATTATTATTACATTTTGGATTATTATTATATTCATTTTCATTATTATATTATGATTGTATATTAATTTTTTAAAAAAATTAAATTTGTAGCAGACAAGTGTAATTATTACTGGCGGATTGATAGTTCATTGTCGCATCAACGCCCACTTGTCTGAATAACTTATTTTTTTGCAAAAAACTTGCATTGATCTGCCAAAAATGACTATCAGCATTTTTTCTAGCGGATTTGGTACTATTGTTGAAACATAAAACCCCTTCTGGATTACCAATTGCAATCTCCTCCACGTTCACTTCACCTGCAAAACAAATCGCTTCACCGTTGAATAGTGCACTGGATTAAAGAAAAAACTTGGTTAGCTCATCATAACTCGTATAAGTGAATAAACAATAAACCCAATAAAATCAATTAAGAATAACCATTTAATAATTCCCCCAAAATCTAACCACACTAGCATGTATTTGTGCACCACAAACACCAATTACCATAATTCCTAACCTTCATTTCTATGGCCGATCTAAATTGGCTAACCCAACCAAATCTCAGTTAATCACTATAACAAAAATGTCCATTTCTGATTGCATGTACAATCTAGGCTAACTACTGTACATTGCCAATAGCACACTCCAAGCTGATTGCCAAGTGCAATGGTCGATCGTACGTTAGGGTTCACTACCACATATACAATAATTGTGAACTCTCGACCTATGCCCCTAATAACTCAATCTGGTTCACGTGGCTTAATAATTCACATTTAGCTTACCTAGCCCACAAATCACATCTAGCTACTTAAAAGCCTAATCCACAATAATTAACCTCAATAGTTCATATCACAAAACGAATCCCAAAATCAATCTATTATAATCTTGTTAGGTTTTCATACTCACAATAATCTAATTAATTACAGATGTACAAAACATAATCAAAACATGCTCAGGATTCCAATCTTATAATTATATCAAATTCTAGCATATAAATTAATAATTAGTAAATAAAATCACAAATTAGACAATAAAGGTTCAATAAATAAAAACTACAAATCACTCACTAAAATAACATGACCACAGTACAATCTCACCCATCTAGATTTTGTACATCCTAAATTACCACGTGTACCACACCACTTCATCACCAGCATGGGCGCAAGAAAATAATAAAAACAACAATGAATTTGATTAATCAAATCCACTCCTTTGTATGAGATCCTTTTAAAAAAGAAAGATGATCAATCAAAAATCCATATTGCTGCTGAATTCATTTTAGGGCAAAAAAAAGATTAATCAAAGAAAGATTAATCAAAATGAACAATTAATCCAACTTTAGCCGAAACCTCATTTACAAAGAAAAATGATTAACTAAAATGAAGATTTTAAATTGGGTTTGTAGATGAAAAGGTGAGAGAGATCTAATGATTAATCAAAGGAAAAGATTCATAAAGGAGAGATTAATAAGGGAAGTTGCATGCATGAGAGAAACGATATTATTGCAAAAAACAAAGTGCACAGCAAGTGAATGCACATGCATCTGTTGGATCCATGAAGCCATGCAACGATTAAGGTGCCAGATCGTGCCACATGGCGTGATCTAGTATTTTCTTCTTTTTATTTACTTTTTTCTTATTTTAAAAAAATTCTACCAACTTAAAAAATTAATTAAAAATAGCTTGGGACTCATAAAAATAACTACAGACTCAAAATAACTAGTGTCTAGTACTAATTAACTATGAGGTCGAATTACTAATTTATCTTTGGAATAATTTCTAAAAAATTTGGATAATTCTTAGAAAAATAAAATAACGTAAAGAAAATGAAACCTGGAAAATTCATAAAATAATATGACACTTTCACCGTTAGGTCCGTGGGTAAAAATTCTACCTTTCTAAGCTCTACGGCCCTTGATCAAATCTCACTTTCAAATCTTAACCACTCAAGAAGACTTGAAGATTCAACCGTTCAATTCAAGAACAAGTGTTCATTACTCTTAGATCAAAAACAATTTTGCAGATCGAAGAGATCCTAAAATGGAGATTGTAATCCTAAATCATAAATCCAAATCATTTCTTTTGGACACTATTTCTTGTTATTTTAATTTGCAGGAGATTTTTGTTTACAAGTTTGTCATGCCCAGTGGGACCAACTTTGCCTCTCATCTCTTTCTCTAAAACTTAAGATTCAACGTCATTTAAAAAAATAATAATAATAAACGACAAAATGTCATCTAAGAAGATCCAAGCCACTCTTGTCAACAAGAACAAGAAGGCTACTATTGATTCATCGAGGAATAGCGACTCTAATGGTCCCGTCACCTGAAGCAAGTTAAAGGCCTTTTCTTTGATTCATCACAATATTTCACGGAAGCCAAATTTGAAGTCATTTAAGGCTTGCCATAAGCATTAACCAGTCATCACCTTGGCTACATTAGGGGCAAAGAATATGTTTCCAAAAGTACAAAAAAATGTTCATCGAGTTCGACAAACTCGTGCTAGCACAGAAAGTGACTGCCTTGTAAAACAGTTTGTTAATCTCTTCGAGGAGCTACGTTTGACTGGTACCTAGATTTAGAATATGAGTCAATTGATAGTTGGGAGCAAAATGAATCACTTATTTAGCACTTGCCGCACAGCAAGCATGTTGGAGCTCACAAACACAAAGCAGAAGAAGGACGAGCTAGTTGTTAATTACATCAACCGTTGACGTGCACTAAGTCTCAATTGCAAAGATCAACTCTCCAAATTGTCAAGGGTGGAAATGTGTATACAAGGCATGCACTGGGGTTTGTTGTACATCCTCCAAGGGATCAAACCTCGCATTTTTGAAGAACTAGCCACTTGAGCTCATGACATGAAGCTGAGCATCGCTAGCCATTGTGAAAGAAATGAATCACTTGGTGACCAGGAAATTGAGGAATCCATTTTGATCAATACGGGTACCCTTAAGATCTCACTCTAAAGCAAGAAGAAAGGATTCAAGAAGGCTGAGCCAAGTCTAAGCCAAGAAAAATGGCGACCCACTTTGAAAGAAATGGAGAAAAAGAACTATCCTTTTCCAAACTTTGATGTTGCCGACAACCTAAGATACTTGTTCCAAAAAGATGACCAAGCTTCCGGCATGCAAAAGCCCTAAAGAGATGAATTGCATCGACAACCCAAAGTATTGCAACTGGTGTAAGCTCAAAGATCCTTCGAGTAAGGTCACACGAAGATGTTCAAAGTTTAATCCAAAGTCAAAACAACTCAAGTGTTGATGTCCTTGAGATTGATTCATTCGAAAAAGACAATGAAGGATGAATGTTGGCCATTCACACCAATCATACTACTGGAGTACTTCCCGAAAAGGTTCTTCAAGAAAGAGCCGAAGAGAATGTCATAATTCAAATTTCATGGGTTGAATGCTTACCACCCCGCTTGAACAAAACCAACAAATGCTTCTTACCTGAACGAGCTAGAAACTGCAAAAGGTATCAAACGCTCATCATTCATACGAGTCTAAACCACGAATAGCACCAAATCTAATGAAATGCTCCTTGCCTGCACAAGTTTAAGCTTCACAAGGCACTAAAAGTTCCTTTTCTGCACGAGCCAAAACTATCAATGACACTAAATTCAATCAAATTGTTCAAAGTATGCATAAGCTTAAAATGCTTACGGCACCAACTCGAACTACGTTATGACTCGATCTCTTCTTTTGGAGAGTACATTGGTAGCTAAGAAAGTTACTCCCAAGTTCAGTCACATCAAATGATAAATAAAAAAGGAGATTATTCGTAGCTTGAATTTGTTTAACACTAAATTGGAATCCCCACTGACTTCATTTAAATTCTATTTGGTCCATTTATTATACATGAAATACATTTTATCGACCTGCTACACTCAATTTATTTGACCCGCTCATTGTCTTGGTGAAATCTCCACCAAAAAGGGAAAAAAAAAAAAGTCTGAGGTAATGCTCTTTCAAATCTTCAAGAAGAATTGATCCATACACTTGGGGTTTTCCACCAAGTCAGCCAAGTGAAGTGTAAAGCCTAAGTGTACAAACACCTACAGAGACAACAATTTGGTATGATCTTATGGTGGAGTAGATCCAAACACTCGGTGTTTTCCACCAAATCAATGAAGTGACGTGTAAAGCCCAAGTGTTCAAAGATTGTTAAAAGTGATGGTATGACATAACTCTAAAAAAAAAAATCAATACTTGGAGTTTTCCACCAAGTTAGCGAAGTGAAGTATAAAGCCCAATCATGTGAGAATTTACTCATGGAGGTCAAAATATTTGCTCTTTGTCTGATAGTTTATTCAGCTTACCACGAAAAAAAAGAATATATATATATATATATGAAAACGAAAAAGAACATCATCATCACCTTCACTCATTGAGTCTCTCTCTTGCTCGTGCATCCACTGAGAGCACCAGTTGCTGCCAAGGCTTCACGCAGTGCCTCTTCATCTCCTACAGACATTCTCTCTCTCACTCTACATGACACTAGTGAACCAACTCCCTATAGCGCCTCTTTTCTCTACGTTTCATTCTGACAACAGTAACGGCGCTCCATTAGCGTTGACCACTTAGCCCCAAAGCTTCCTTTCGTGCTTGCAATGCTACCAAATGCACACTATCTCGTTGATTTGCAGCAAACTGTACCACCACATCGTTGATTGTACCTCTACAACAACTCAGATTGATGTGCCACATAGTTTGAACCAGAAGCTTCACGACATTGCTACCCAAAAAAAAAAAAAAAAGAGAAGAGAAACGTGCTTGCAATGCTACCAAATGCACACTATCTCGCTGATTTGCAGCAAACTGTACCACCACATCGTTGACTGTACCTCTAGAACAACTCAGATTGATGTGCCACATAGTTTGAACCAGAAGCTTCACCACATTGCTACCCAAAAAAAAAACAAGAGAAGAGAAAAAAATGCTAGATGGTGTTGGTGTGATCAGTCCTTCGATGCACTATGACAGTGTGATTAGTATGATCCTTATTTGTACTTGGTCCTACTGCCATATTTGTAGCTACTCTACTACATGATCCCTGCTAAAGCCAAATAAAAAGACCCACAAAAAAAAGAGCTGAAGCGATTTTTGAAACAGGTTGTCGATGTGCAGATGTTTCACTGTCTTCAGTACTAATCCAAGAGAGGTGGCATGCTCATCTCATGCCAAGAGAATCCATTGTTGATGGTTGGCTCAGTGGGTGTTGATCGATGAGGCTTATTAAGAAGAGAACGACATGCAACTGCATAATGATGTGTCAGGATGAACACATCCTTTGTCCTTTTATGGGGAATTTGTTATTCATAAAGAATTTTGAGAATGGATGATAGTGAGAATTGTCAAGATGTCAAATATTAAAGATTCTTTACTCAATCACGCATGAAAAAGTTGGATAGAAAGTGGAAGCTTCTTTACTCAATGCATTGTGTAAAACGTTGGTACTACCAAAGAGAAAAAAATTAAAAGACTCCTATTTACTATATGAAAATCCATTAAGAATGCAAGTCATGCCTCAAAAGATTACTGCAAAAAAAAAAAAAAAAAANAAAAAAAAAAAAAAAAAAAGATGTCCAATCCTCCCAAGCAAAGGTCATGCTCACTACCAAAGTATTAAGAGTGAGTTCAAGTCGCGTCTCCTACACACAACAAGTACGAATCTATGATGCACCTTGAAGTGGGGGCATTTATAGACACCAAATTTTTTGTGAAATAAAATTGATCAAAATTACAAATTTGATTATTTGACTAGTTAAAGATAATGGTGTAAGTCATGGGTCTCACACAAGTACATGTAGCACGTGACTCATTAACACAAAGCAGACCGTCAAAGATGACATACATTGACATCTAAGAAGCCCATCAATCAAATCAAGTCAAAGGCTAAATTAAGGAATAATTTGTCCTTAATTAGTTAATTGTCTAAATTAATGAATAAATTGTCCTTAATTAGCTAACTATTTAAATTAATGGCATTGATTGGCCAAATCTTCTCACTCAATGACATCCTAAATTAAATCAAATTAATTAGCTTAATTTAAGCTAAATCAAATTTTAAATTCCACAAATTAAGAGATTTAAAATAAAAAATTCGAAACTAAGAATTTTATTCTCGCTTATAAATACAGGCTCCCAGTTCAGAAAAAGAGGAGAAAATTCTCTGAAACTTTGGAAAAAATAAGACAATCTCTCTAGCCAAAGAAAAGAACACTTAAAGACTCAAAGTTCTTCATCAAGCTCATCAAGGATTAATAAGCACAATACACACGTATCGATTCTTCCGCCACCAAAGCAGAAGAACCATTTGCACATGACACATCTCGTGGTCAAAGGTTGACCAAGATCAAGCCTCGATGGTGCTTGATCAAATCTCACCTTCGGATCTTAAACACTCAAGAAGACTTGAAGATTCAACTGTTTGATTGAAGAACAAGTGTTTATTATCCTTGGATCAAACACAACTAATAATTGGTAATTTGGGTCCTATCAGTGATTAAGGTTTTAATCACATCATTTAGGTAATTAGTTCACCGATTACCAATTCTCAACAACTTTAGAGATCGAATCAGAGGGATCTCTTCTTAAAGAGCCCAAAACAGAGATTGTAACCCTCAATCATAAATACAAATTATTTATTTTGTACATTATTTGTTGTTATTTTAATTTGCAAAAGATTTTATGTTTACAATTGTTTCAAAAAAATTTGTTTCCCTTTGCTTTTCTTTTGAACCAAAATCCAATGAAGATGGCTTCTGATGATATTCCTAGTAGTGTCCCTATTAATCCTTTGAATCAATCTGATATCGAAGCTACTGTTGTTGTTGACACAGTTTGTCTGCAAAGGTACCCTTTTGTCATATCTAATAATATTGTTAGCTCAGCTACTGAGAAAGAATACTTGAAGCTCGAGAGACTTCACCGCCCCAACAAGGAAATTTTATTGACCCCCAATGCCCAATCTAGGTGTCTTCATTTCTATGAAGATTCAGCCATTTTTCATTTACAACCATTTAAATTTGGCTCTTGCCTTTCTCTAAGGAGTTTTTAAATTACCTCGAACTACCCTATGATCAGCATGTTCCAAATAGTTGGAGAACCATTCTTCAACTTATTTCTCGTTGGAGTATCTATAAGTCAAAGAGCTTTGACAGAAAGGATCTCCTACAAATTACAATCAGGGATGTTATGTACTAGTATATCCTGATCCCTATTGAGAAGATTAATGGGTGCTTTTAGTATCTAAACCCTAGGAAAAATATAGGTGTGATCACTAAACCCATCTTCCAACCATGAATGGAAAGAGTACTTTGTTCATGTGAGTAGTGAATGGGAATTTAGGAATGATGAACCTAAAGACTTCACTGTCCCTCGAAAATGGAATTTTGAAGGGATATCTAAATCGAAGAGAGCCTGCCTAATTTTAAATGAATCTGAAAAAAAAAAAAGATTAAATGGTTTTGGACTTGAAGTTTATTGTAATTCCCAAAGATGACCCCAAAATTGTCACTGCCAAGACTGATCCTAGCTTTCGAACCAGAACCAATGCCAACTTTGACCTTGAATGCTCTAATGATGCTTTTTTCAAGGCTATCATATCTAAAATTGACCAATATGTGGTTGAGCCCAGGTCCAGTGGATAAGAAATGATTTTCACTCCTAGACTCCTAGTTCTTCAAAAGGTAGGAATGCAGAGCATAAGGTTCAAATTTCTTCAAGAAAATGAATTCTGGTTTTCCCTTCCAATGGACTCCTCAAGCCTAAATTATGCAAAAAGGGAGGCGAGTTACTAATTAAATCCACCTATGCATCTCTCATGTCTTCCATATATTGCTAATTTTGAGATGAATCGCTTATTTCGTGATTCATTTGGTCTAGCCTTTGAACCACGTTTTGTGTACCAGTTGTCAATGTTCGAATTGTTGGTTTATTGGTGGATTGCCCTAATTCGGGCAATGAACATCATTTTGGCTGATACTCTAATTATTCACCATTGGTAAATTTCTTCATTCCAACAGAGGGCACCAACTGATGAGGCTCGAAATTTCCAACTCTCAAAATAATAATAATTTAGTTTTGTTAATCCCTCTTTAACTGATTCCTTCTATTCTTACTTTCCTGCTACAATGAGCAACTAAATTATATGTGTCCCTTGGGAGTCTTCTCCTCAAAGGGCCTTCGATGCCAAAGTCAATTATCATTCTTTTATGTATAAACTTTACTTTCTTCAGATAGATTTTCTTATTTTGTTTCTTGAGCCTCGCTGCATTCTTATACCCTTCACCTAGAGGTATTTGATCTTTAAATTGATGGGATAAACTCCAAATCAAGTACCCACCAAGGCTCATCTAAATTGTCGATGCAATTTAGACTAGGTTCGTCTGAATTTCAAATTCAGCTAGTATAAGTAACCAATTGAAAAAGGCTTTGGGCTTGATTTAAGATACACAAATTGATTATGAATAAAAAGTTGGGCCAACCCAATACGGTAATAAAATATTTAGTAATAATTCCTCATGGGCTATCACTTTGTAATTTTTTTTTCTAGGTTGCTGATATGTCGGTTAGAATCATTACGGGTTTGTTGGTGGTTGTTTATTGTTGGTACAATGACATTATATTCCTCTGATATTAGTATGTTGGTGGTTGTTTATTGTTGGTACAATGGCATTATATTCCTCTGATATTAGTATGTTGGTGGTTTTTATCATGAAATTAGACAGATCTTGGCTTCCTCCACCTTCACCCCTCTCTCTCTTTCCCAGTATCTGATTTTCCTTTTTTTTTTTTTTTTTCTCTTTTGTGCTAAACTTAGCGAATTGATTTGCCAATGGAGTTGTATTTGGATAGGAGAAGAGGCTGTGTTTGCATGGATTAACTAATGGGGAAGTGGGAATCGGCTGAATTAGCAAATAGCAAACAAGTGGAGACTTTGGAGTGTGGTGAAGTCATGTTCACATATTTGGGGAATTCGAGCTCTGTGGAGATATTGAACAATGGACGTAAAAAAAACTGAAAAATATTGCTAGTTCATTTGAGATTGGAAAAAACAAAAAAAACCATACGTAGATCTACAGTGTTGGTTTTTTTTTTCTTTCTTTTTTTGCATCTTCTCTACAGATCCAAACGACACCTATAATCTTCTCACCATAATAAAAGTCAATCAGAGATTCACCATATCAATTCCAAAAATAGGCAAAAAAAAAAAATTAAAATCAAAGAGTGAGAGAGTGAGAGAGAAGTAGAAAGAAAGAAATGGAGGAGAAAAAAAGAAACTGATAATTTTTTTAAAATTTTTTGTCTACATGGCATCTATATGGCCTCCACGTCATTAAAAAAGCCCAATTAGCAAAGCCAAGGCATCATTTAATAGAAAAATAGACAAAATCACTAATGTTGCATGATTTCTGATAGTTCATGAAGCGCTTGTAAATTTTTTAATTTAGATAACAACTAGAAAGTACTCCTATAGTTTGATGGGCTAATTTGTAAAGAGAGACTTAGACTTAGGTTCCTCAATATAACAATATTTAGACCAAAGCCAATGGAGATTTAAAATTCATAATCAAGTCCTTTTATGCCATGTAGGATTTGCCACATTGGATTTTTTATACCAAAATTTTCTATATTATTATTTTAAATATTTTAAATCCCAAAATTTTTTAAATTTAAATCCCACAATTTAAGGGATTTAAATACTAAGATTTGAATTTTAGAAACCCACAAAGTTTGAAATTTAAACTCTAAACCTTAATTCTCAAATTTATATTTAGATTTAAAACATAAACTAGAAGCTCCAAAATGTTCGTCTTACAACCTAATCTCTAAACCTGAAATCTAAACCCTTAAAAAGTTAGTACGTGTTATTTGATTAGTACTTGAAATGATACATTTGTTTTGTACGTGTTTGTAAGTAGGGATGGGCATTTCACCGTAAAACCGATTAACCAAACTAAACCGTTATTAAAAAAACTGTATTGACTTTTTTTGGTCAAATATCGTAAAAAACTAAACCAAACCGGCTCAAGTTGGTGTAGGTGTCAGAACTGATATATTAAATATATGTTAATTTTCATATTTTATATATGGTTTTAACTCCTATTATAAAGTAAAAGAAACAAAAAACTAAAACCCTGTATTATAATTATATATCCTTGTCCATATTATAGATTATAATTATAGAGTATATATTTTAGCACTATAAGAATAATAGACTATAACATAGAATATACATATATATATTTATATATATATATATAAGTATTGGAATTATATAACGTTATGTATTAGAATAAGTATTAAGTATATAAATATATCTTAGCTATACCCTAAACTAGTAAACGACTAAACTCTATTAAGTATATAAGTATATACCCTATACATAATGCTATATATATATATATATATTATAATGTCATATACCCAATCCTTATATGGTTTATAACTTTAGAATTTTATATATATGTTATAACTTATAATGTCACATGGGTTTGTATTATTGTTTCATTTTATTTGGACTTTTGGTTTGTATTATTATTTTACTTTCTTACTTTGTATTTTAGGGCTCAAAGACATATTTGTCCTTAAAAGAGGCTCAAAAACATATTTGGATTGCAGCCAAATTTGAACTATGTACAGGCTCAAGTGTGAACCGTAACACCGAACAAACCGGACCACATAAAGTCTGGTTTGATTTAGTTTTCCACTAATATTTACGGTGTTAAACAGCACCGTGCATGCATTTTCAATGTGGTGCGTGGTTTTATACAAACACTGCAATGAACCGCATGCCGTCCACCCCTATTGTTGAGTTGATACATTTCATTTGTACTGATACTTGGATTGTATATTTCATTTGTACCAATAACAAAGTTGGTACATTTTAAATGTACCAACAAATGGATTGACACATTTTAAATTAATCTACACATGAAATAATACACTTTAATTATACAAACATATGGATTGTCTCTATAGTAGAATATATAAATATATATATATATTTATACGATAAAGTCATATGCTGAAAGTAACAACATAAATTAATGACTAATTATCTTTACTATTATAAAGCCATGAGACACTTTTGGTGTTACAAGCTTCATCAAATTTTGAATTACATTAAATGTCCTTCATTCAACCTAATAAATAAAGGTATAATTGTAAAACATAAATATATATTATAACAAAATTTTAAAAATAAAAAAATATTGTAGATAATATGAATGTTCTCATCAAATAATTACTTATCACATTTCATATATTTATCTAAATAGATAATCATTAGATATTAGTAGATAATTATCCATTTGATTTTCCATGTATTTATCTTAGTGATAAGGTAGGGTATTATCTTATGTAAATGTTTATCACCTGAAACCTATAAATAATGATTTTCCATGTATTTATCTTAGTGATAATGTAGGGTATTATGTTATGTAAATGTTTATCACCTGAAACCTATAAATAGAGGCATTATAGAATGGAAATTTGTACTCTAAATTTTCTTCTCTATCTCTAAAGATCTTTATTTTTACAACACGTTATCAGCACGAAAGCTATGGTATATTTGTTAAGTTGTTTCTTTATTTACAAGACAATGATCATCAAGAGGCTTTATTATTATAATAGGTGATTCAACTCTACTTGTAATTGCTTGTTTACATACTTGATGATTATTTGATATAGTGAATTACTTATGTAAGAGATTGATGCACTCATTTATTTATTATAACTTGATTGATTTACATGGTGCAGTTTATATATTGTTTCCTTTATTTAATTATTTATTGTATAATTGTACCTGAAGTTCACATATATGTGAAGATTATTAGAGCCTGAAGTTTTAATTGCTATCTTTTAATTTCCAAACTTGAAGTTTTGGGTAAATGTGTTTATATTGAAACATATTATTAAGAACTTGAAATTCTATAACTAGTTTTTCCATGAGTTCTAAATATCTCATTTTCTTTATGTAGAAAATGACGGATTTGACCAAACTGAAATTTGTTCAACTTGACATGTCTAAAAAGAACTATTTGTCATGGGTCCTAGATGCTGAGATTCACTTTGAATTTTGGTAACACTATCAAAAAAGACAATAAAGCCTCCCTACAGGACTTTACCAAAGCTTTGATCTTCCTTCGCCATCATATCCATGAAGGGTTGAAGAGTTAATATTTTACTATCAAAGATCCATTGACTCTCTAGAATAATTTGAAAAAAAAAACGTTTGATCACCTAAAAACTGTGATCCTCCCTAAGGCTTGCAATGATTGGATTCATTTGTGTCCACAAGATTTTAAGACAGCATATGAGTACAACTCTGCACTCTTTCGAATCAGTTCTAAATTAGAACTATATGTGGTGATAATATGACCGATGTAGAACTATTGGAAAAAACTTTCACTACTTTCCATGCCTCAAATGTGCTCCTATAGCAGCAATATCTTAAGCGTGGTTTAAGAAGTACTCTGAACTGATCTCATGTCTTCTTCTTGCCGAGCAAAACAATGAGCTCCTAATGAAGAACCAGCTTTCACGTCCAATAGCGGTGGCAGCACTCCTTGAAGTGAATGCTACTTTATCTTGCAGTTGTGGTCGTGGTCATGGCCATAGGCGTGGTTAAGGACATGGAAGTGGTACTGGGTGCCATAATGGTCAAGGTGGTTGGTTGCCAAAATAATTTGGGTCCGAGACACACAAGCCCACCCAAAGGAGAACAAGCAAGAGAAAGGAAAGGCCATATAAACAAATCCCTTAAAACATCTGTGGGTGCTTGTCACAAGTGTGGTAAATCTGAACATTGCTTGCGTGCTTACCGCATGCCCAAACACTTGGTAGACTTTTACTAAGCCTCTTTAAAGAGGAAGAACAAATCTTTTGAAGTCAATTATGTTGATCAAGTCCTTGACCTAATTGACATTTCGGACCCAGTGGACATAAGTCATCTTAATGTCTCTGATTTCTTCACTAACACTAATGCACAACCATTTGATGCTATGATTGGTGGTCAAGTTGTCCACCCCAATTAATTTGTTGTTTATTTAATCAATTTATTGCTTTATGATTAGTTTCAGATTTGCATCTATTAATTTTTTTAAATTTTTTTTTGGTTTGCACATGTAAGAACAATTTTTATTATAAAAATACATGTCGTATTTTTTTCTTTAAATTGAAAGTAATTATTTTCATTTATTTTGGAAGGCAGTCAATAAGGATTGTGGTGGTCAATTTTTCCAAAATAATAGCGAGGATATTTGTCTCATAGATAGTGCAACTATGCACATTATACTCCGAGATAGGAAGTATGTTTCTAATATAGCATTAACAAAAGTTAGGATTACTACTATATTAGGTTGCACAAGCCTGATAGAAGGCTTCAAAAGAGCCCACATTGTGTTACCCAATGAAACAATTGTCCACGAGCAATGCTATATACTCAAGCAAATCCAAAAGAAATTTGCTTAATTTTAAAGATATTTGTTTGAATGGATATCATATTGAAACCATAACTGAGCATAATGCTAAATATCTTTGCATTACCTCCAATATTTACAGCTAGAAGTGTATATTAGAGAAGCTCCTTGCTTTTTCATTTGGATTGTACTATACAACTATAAAATTTATTGAGGCTCATGTGGTCATGAGCCTGAACTTCATTGATCCAAAGATTTTCATGCTTTGGCATGACCAGTTAAGTCATCCTGAATCTACTATGATGCGTAGAATTATTTCAAATTCTTATAGGCATCTATTAACGACTCAGCATCTAGTTGGTCTAACAACAACCTTTGTATAGCTTGTTGATAAGGAAAGTTAGTTATCAGACCCTCTCTTTTAAAGCTTGATAAAGAATCTCCATCATTTCTGCAAAGAATTCAATGGGATATTTGTGGGCCCATTCAGCCATCATGTAGTCTATTTCGTTACTTTATGGTTCTAGTTGACGCATGCAGTAGATGGTCATATGTTTACCTCTTCTCAACTCATAATGTTTCATTTGCTAGACTATTGGTTCAGATAATTAAATTACAAGCTTAGTTTCCTGATAATCCTATAAAGTCAATTTGACTTAACAATGCTAGTGAATATACGTCTCAAGTCTTTAATGGCTATTACATTGCAATTGATGTTGAATATCATGTTCCTCATGCTTATACTCAAAATAGTTTAGCAGAAACTTTTATTAAACGCCTTCAATTGATTGCTCGAACTTTGCTTATGCAATCAAAATTGCCAGTTTATACATGGGAACATGCTAATTTACATGTTACATCATTAGTTCGACTAAGACCGGTGAATGATTATCAATACTCCCTTTTACAATTAGCTTTTGGGAGCTAGCTAAATATTTCACATTTACAGACTTTTTGGTGTGCCGTATTTGTACCCATAGAACTTCCACAATGCACGAAAATGAGTTCTTAATAGGGACTGGGGATATATATTGGTTTTGATTCACCATCTATTATTAGATATCGTGAACCCTTAATGGGTGATATCTGTACTGCATGTTTTGCAAATTGTCACTTTGATGAGATAGTTTTCCCACTGTTAGAGAGGGAAAGAAGACTGTTCCTAAAGAACAACGTGAATTATTGTGGACTATAGCTACTATGTCTCATCTTGATCTTCGTACGTCACAATGTAAAATACAACAGATAGTTGATCTTCAGAAGATTGCTAATCAAATACCATATGCATTTACAGATATAACAAAAGTAACAAAATTACATATACCAGTTGTGAATACACCTGCAAGGATTGATGTCCTAGTTGAATAATTAAATGCGCTACCAAATAATTTAAAGTTAAATGTGCTACCAAATAATTTATATGTTGCAAGTTGAAGCGTGATAAACCTATAGGTTCAAAAGATTCAATTCCTCGAAAAATGAAATCAAAAGTAAATTCCAGCGAGAATGGTGAACACAAACTTAATGGTAGTTCAATTTTATAATAAGAAAAGGTCCATGATGAGACTAAACCCCGGAAGAGGCACATGTACGTAACAATAAAGAAATTTCGATGAATTTTGAATGCAATAATAAATTGTTGGATGGCGATAAAATGATCATTGATGATATATTTTCATTCACAATAGCTATTGAGATCATTAAGCTGGTGATAATCTTGAACCTAGATCTGTTGATGATTGTAGACATAGGCACGATTGGCCTATATAAAAAGATGCAATTCAGACTGAGTTGAACTCCTTAGAAAAGCGTGGCATTTTTGAACCTGTAGTCCAAATACTACATGAACCCTATAGGTTACAAGTAGGTGTTTACAAGAATGCGTAATGAAAAAAAAAAAGATTGTGAGATTTAAAGCACAATTTGTTACACAAGGTTTTTCTCAAAGGTTTGGAATTGACTATCATGAAACATAATCTCTCGTTATGGTACATTCAGATATTTAATAAGTCTAATAGTTTCAGAGAAATTAGACATGCAACTTATGGATGTTGTTATTACATACTTATATGAAGATTCAGATGGTAATATTTTTATGAAAGTCCCAAAAAGACTCAAGTTGCCTAAAACGATTAATACAAAACCACGAAATATGTACTCTATTAAATTGAGATGATCACTATATAGGTTAAAACATTCTGGATGAATGTTGTACAATCTACTTAGTAAATATATGATAAGAGAAGGGTATATAAATGACCCTATATGCCCATGTGTTCATAAAAATGTCAAATTTTGGTTTTGCCATAATGGCAGTTTATGTCAATGATATGAACTTAATTGGAACTCCTGAATAGATCATAAAAACTACTGAATATTAAAGAATGAATTTGAGATGAAAGATCTTGGGAAAACCAAATATTGTCTCGGTTTGCGCAGATCGAGCATTGTGACAAAGGAATTCTTGTCTATCAATCAATATATACCAAAAAAACATTGAAATGTTCTAATATGGATAAAGCTCATCCGTTGAGTACTCTAATGGATGTTTGGTCTATTGACACTAAGAAATACTCATTTCATCATAAAGAATATAATGAAAGAGTCTTTGGTCCAAAAGTACCATATCTTAGTGAAATAGAGCCATATTTTTTATACTGGATTACGGGAGATTGTGTTAAATAACACCCTTAAACTATCTTTGGTAATACACGATATTAATTTAAGTTGGACTAAATAGCACCCGGTTCTTCAAAATAGCCTCACTAGACCTTCTAATTTAACACTGTGTAAATGGCCCTCGCTATTTAGCCCCCAGATAACTTCTTCATGCTCGCTGCTTCTTCAAATTTCACCAACTCTTTCCTCTTCTTCTTCATCATTTCTAGGGTAATGGTCTCTATATATAAAATTTAAATCCCTAATTCTATTATTCCCAATTTTGCACCTGAAAACTCTTTTGTGGGTATCGATTTAGGGATGATGAACTCAGCTGTTGGTTCTATAGAGGGAGGCATATTAACCCATTATAATTACCAACATTGAGGGTTAGAGGACTACACCACTTGTGGTGGCGAATACTAAGAATGGGGATAGGGATCTTTGAGGTTGATGAAAAAGATGTCTAAGGTTGATTGGTATAATGATGCCATAAAACACCTTCTTTTGGGTGAAGAGGTTCATTGGGAGAAAGATGTCTGAGGTTTATGGAGAATCCAAGCAAGTGTTGTACAAGGCTGTTAGGGATGAGAATGGTTTTTTGAAATACTATTTGGCTCTATTTTGGTGGTGTTTTTGTTTTAATTTGTATATGGGTTTGTTTGGGCGGTGGGAAAATAAGGGAAAATAATTAAATTTACTGGTAATTTTTATCCACTTCATAATCCGACACAGCACCAAACATAGAATAACATTTAATCCAACCTACTCTAGTTCAACACAATTCAGCATAATCCATAAAAATAATCCAGTCTAACACAATTCAACATACCAAATGTAGCTTAGGTGCTTTACTATACTTAGCTTAATGTACAAAATCGAACATAGCTTTTTTGATAAACTTGTTAGTAAGATATAACTCCACTCCCACACGTCGACATTAGAATAGAGTTAAGCATATGTTATGCTATCTTCGTGAAACAACATATATGGGCCTATTTAATTCAAGTGAAGCTCTGGATGGTCCAAAATTTGTTGGATATGCTGACTTTGTATATCTATCCGATCCACACATAGGTTGCTCCTAAACTGGATATGTATTTACTTGTAGAAATACAGCAATCTCATGGAGATCGACAAAACAAACATTGGTTGCTACATCTTTCAATTACTTCGAAATACTTGCTTTCCACAAAACAAGTCGAGAATGTGTCTGTAATACAACATAGACAAAGTACATATGATTTATGTCCAATTACAAATATTCCAATTATCATGTATGAGGATAATGCTGCTTATATTACTCATATCAAAGGAGGATACATCAAAGGTGATGAAAACCAAGCACATCTCATCAAAATTCTTCCAAAATTCTTCCACATGGATGAGCTTGAGAAGAATCATGAAATCGAAATCAAACATATACGTTCTTGTGACAACCTTGCAGATCGCTTTACCAAAGCTTTACCAAAATGTTCCTTTCAAAAATTAGCACATGGTATTGGACCGTCGATTTTCTCAACTATCAAGCTAATGGTTGCAATCATGAAGGAGAGTATCAAACTACAACAGACAAATGTGCATTGTACTCTTTTTCCTTCGACTAGATTTCTATCCCATAGGGTTTTTCCTAGCAAAATTTTAATGAAGCAACACAAGCACGTCTCACGCTATTTCAATGATCTAGACAAAGTTTTACTCTTTTTTCCTGCATCTAGAGTTTGTCCCACTGAGTTTTCCTAGTAAAGTTTTAACGAGACATCTTATCGTTGATTTGCAAACATCCAAAGAGGAATGTTGCAGATAATGTGAATGTCCTCATCAGATTATCACTTATGACATTTTATGTATTTATCTAAATAGATAATTATTCATTTTATTATCCCTGTATTTTTCTTAGTGATAACGTAGGGTATTATCTAATGTAAATGTTTATCACCTGAAGCCTATAAATAGAGGCATTATTAAATGGAAAATTACTCTCTCAATCCTCTTATCTCTCTCTCTAAAGATCTTTATTTTTATAACAAAAAAATCCGACTAACTTAAAAAGTAGAGAGAGTGGTAATAATTTATTAAACAATAAAAATATATAAATATATAAAAAAACACACAATATAAATGTCAATTGACGCGTGCACCAAGTCTAATAGAAATAAAGGCAAACCTTGATGAACATTCCATACCACGAAATCATATACAAGAAAATTGAAAAATAATTTTCTTATTTAACAAACCATGAAAAAGCTCAATTACTAATACACCAATATAAAATAGCATATATGCCAATTTTAAAAAATGTACAAAAAATCAATAAATAAATAAAAAAATTGAATCTCAACTGCCAAGTGGCATATTCAACTAATAAGTAGAATTAATAAATATGGTGATATTCATAGCATAATGAAAGTATTCAATATAAACACATAATAAAGAAATCAAGCATATGTGAAATAAATTTAGGATGGTGGTACATTTGAGATCTTTACCTAGTGATGTCTAGCCAAATAAACAATATCACTATCATATTGGTGGGGCAGAGAGAGATGGAGAGAGAGAAAAACATAAAGGAGCGAGTGGAAGAGATGTAAAGAGAGAGAACATATATAAAATTAAATTTTTAATAAAAAAATCTAAATTGTTGATCTGTAATTAAGATTACTAACGTGTAATTAATATTTTGACATAACAGTTACTAAAATGACTTTATTATTAATTAAAATGATTTTAGGGCATGTTTACTTAGAGGCAATGGGAATGGAAGGAGTGAGAACAATTCCCACTCGTGTGTTTATCACCACATTATTTCCATTCTCATTCCCTTATTTATTAAACTTAAGAAGATAATGAGAATGGAAGTAGGACTCACCAAAATTAGGAGTGAGATTCCTAATTTTGGGAGATTGGGACTTCTTAGGAGGAGGTGAGATTGGAGGAGGGGGAATGAGTGAAACTTTTTCATGACCAAAATGCCCTCATATTTTTTATGAAAATTCAAAAATACCCTTTATTTTAGATAAATAAATTATACCAATATCAAAATATCCTTTATTTTAAAATATCACAATTTTTCATATTGATATTTTTAGAATATTATAAATTATAATAGTAAGTATAAAATTTTATTCAGGGATTTTTTTTTATAAACCCATTTCCACACTTTTACTGTTCATCCGACCCAAACACGGAACAGTACCTCCCCCTGGCCCACTTTTTAAAAAACCCAAACCAAAAACAAGAAAAACCATTGAAAATGCCAAAATTTACAACAATGCCACTAGTTAACCATTAATCATATCTGAACTGCCTTAACCCATCTCAGCAGTTTATCACTCTCCCCACTAACTCTCACTCTCGCCACCAAGTCTATCACTCTCGCCACTCACTCTCTCCCTCTCGCTACTCGTTCTCGCTCGTCATTCTGGCGTTACCCTAGCCAAACAGCAGAGACAAAAACAGAGAAGAAAAAGACTACAATCAACGACCGAGAAAGAAGAATCACGATCAAACAAATTGTTACTGACTACAAGGTGCAATTCATTTCCGTGCATGTTATTTACTGAAATCTGAGTGAAAACAAATAAAATTCCATTGAAACCCCAAAAAAAATGGCTAACTACTTTCATTCATCCTATACCCATTTTTACTTGATTTTGGTTTTGCGTTTGTGCTGGGTCACTAAATTACTACTTTTAAGTCATTAACAAAAAACAGAAAAAGAGAACAAAAAGGGGACAAAGAACATGACAAACCTCACAAAGTTTTGTTTTCATTTTGGGTTTGGTTTTTGTTTTCAATTTCTTGTTACTTTTGATTTTGGGTCTCGTTTTCGTTTCTCACAGTAACAATTAAGTATAAAATGGTACTGCCAATGTGGTTATTGATAAAATTAATAACCACATTGTTACTCTTTAAAACAAGTAATTGTTACTAACTTACAGTAGCAAATACCTGATTGTTACTGTGAGAAATCAGGTTTTGGTATTGTTCTACAGTAGCAATTAAGTTAGTAATGATACTCTGTATGATTGTCACTAACTTACAGTAGCAAACAAGTAATTGTTGCTAACTTACAGTAGCAATTAATTATGATTGTTACTAGTACGAACCAATGAGACTATATGATTGTCACTAACTTATAGTAACAAATAGCTTGAAATTTTGTTTTCCTATCTGACAGTAACTCATCGACTTAAAACAACAATATTGCAGGTTTAAATGGCTCCAAAAAACAAGCAACTAGCAGTTCAAGAATAAGACAAAGGAAAACGAAAGTGGTCTGGGAGACCACAATACAAATGCAACCTTGTTGCATTCCAGAATGTCATTGAGAGTATTACAGAGGACCTGACTCCAACTACCTATGAAAAGCTGCAAAAAACACCATTTTGGCCTCTTATCAACGCATTTTGCGAATCAATGATGGGAAGCAACCCGGTAAAATCTGATGAAAACATTGAGTTTTTCATTAATGCGTACGACAAACAAACACAAAAGTTTGTGTTTGGTAAGAAGACCATGTCACTTACAACAAGTGACATTGCTGAGCTGCTTGGACTACCCGAACTTGGGAATGAAGTAGTCCTTTCAAAAAAACCAATCAAGAAAACAAAATTCATCACTGACTACTTCGAAGACCAAGAAAGAATCAGCAAAACAATGGTCGAAACAGCTCTATTCAGAGTAGTAGAAGAAGGGAAACTCGGCAAAACAGCTCAAACAAGCTGGAGTACAAGGAAGAGGGCAAAAAAGGACAACAATGATGATGTTGTCAGATTGATCATATTGGAACTGCTAGCCACCTTCCTATTCCCTAATTCTGGAGTCCACCTTGCCTGGGACTTGATCAAGCTAGCTGAAGATTTGAATGGCATGATACAAAAAGCTTGGGCGAAAGGAGTCCATGACTACTTGCACAAGTCCCTGTGCAAAACAAGCAAATCCATGTCTGGATGTGTTGTAGTGATACTGGTAAGCACTATATTTATTGTAATTTTCATCTTCTAACACACGAATGTACTGCAGCCGATTATGTTTTTTACAAATTACTGATAACTACTTTAATATAAACAGTATTGAATTTGTCAAAAATCCAAAGTCATCAATCCAATAAAGGGGAGGGAGAACAAAACCCCTTCAATTGTCAAGTCGGATTTAGAAGATCTCAACCACAAGATGAAGTTTTATAGGCTTCAAGATTTTGAGGTAAAAAATATGGTACTTGTCTGTCCGTAACTATTTATAAATTGAAAATACTAACAACTTTCTATTTTAAATTTGTGAAGCTAATGTTTACAACACCACTGCCGGAGCCCCCACCAAAACAAAAAAAATACTTGCTGGGCCAAGACAATGAGCAGGAAGAAGAAGAAGAGGATGAAGAACAAGAGAATGAGGAAGAAGGAGAAGACGATCAGGAGCAAGATGAAGAAGAGGACAAAGAGGAAGAAGATGAACTAGAAAAACAAGAGACAAATATCAAAAACTGGGTAAGAATTCAAAAAGGATTTACTGTGTACTAACAAGAAAATAACATTCCTGCTGCCTGACAGTAGCAATCATGTATTGATACTGTCAGATAGTAACAATCATGTATTGCTACTGCCTGACAGTAGCAATAATGTATTGCTACTCTATGACAGAAACAACCACCTGATTGTTTTTGAGGCATAGTAACAATCAAGAATAACATTCCTGCTGCCTGACAGTAGCAATCATGTATTGATACTGTCAGATAGTAACAATCATGTATTGCTACTGCCTGACAGTAGCAATAATGTATTGCTAATCTATGACTGAAACAACCACCTGATTGTTTTTGAGGCATAGTAACAATCGAGAATTAGTACAATCAACATAAAATAAACACTAAATTAATTGCAAAAATCATGCATGCAGATGCATGAGTTCGAAAGTGAAAGTAGCTTCAGGGGCAGTGAAGACAAAATGAAAGAAGTCAGTGACATCTATGAAGATGTCCTGTCAGATTTGCACAAGATGGTGGAGGACTACACAGTCCAAAATCAAGATGGAATTGATGGGGAGCAAGTGATTAAAAAACTCATCACACACCATCAGGTCATTGAGGACAGAAATACAAAATACTGGGAAATGGTCCAAACTGCAAAGGACCAAATTGGGAAGCTCACAGCTGAACTCCAAGAAGTGAGCAAAGAGAATCAGAAACTCAAAAGAACTAATGCGAACATGAAGACAAAGTTCAGCTCACTACAAAAAGAATTGAGCGAAGAGAAGGACAAGAGAAGAAATGATGAAGAGGAACAACAAGTCCTCAAAGCCCAAACCCAGTCGCTCTTTGACCAAGTGACCAAGCTTGAAGCGAAAATTTCAAAACAGCAAGAGGTTGTCGAAGACATTGAATCAACTCCAGCCCAACCTCCATCTGCTGAGAATGCTCCTCCACCATCTCAAAAAGTGTCAATGCCTCCAGCCCATGAAATGGAAGCCAGCCAGCAAACTCCTCCACATACTGAAACGGAAGGAGATATGGATGACCAGTCACCAATCCGAGCAACTCCTAAAGCTCAAAAAAGTCCTCAATCTCCCTGCCTTACAGTTGTCAAATATTCAATGCTAAAGAGATTGAAGGACAGAGAGGACAGGGACAGGGTTCGAAAGGCAGATGTTGTATCTGAATACAACTTCGAAGCCAAAAAAAAAAAAGGCTGAGACACAAGAGGAGAAACCTGTCTAGAAAGATAAGCTTCCACAACAAGTGAAGACAAAAAGAATCATCAAAAGAGCGCAAAAAGGAAAAAGCACAAAGCAGGTGACTGATGAACAGCCAAGCTTTGAGTTGAAATTGGATATTGAAGATGATTCAGAGACAGAAGTCCTATCTCCAACACCACCAATAACACGGGCACAAAATCTGACGGTCCAACCAGTTGCAACAATAAAGTGGACAAAATATCAGTTATTCAAGCTCTTGAGTGAAGAGAGTAAGGACTTGCTGATCTACTTTTGGACAAATGCACCCCACAGGTACTACTCCACAATTTTGAAACTATTTGCTTCAGTAACTTTAAAAAGATACTGACAGATAGTAACTATTTCTATTTTTATGCAGCACTTTGCTATGGGAAAAGCCAAATACTGTCAGTTCCATTTCTAGACAAGACATCCAAAATTTAATGATGGAGACTGCTATTGCAAACAATGTAAGACTACTTACAATGCTGCTATGCAAGTTTTTAATTTTGAAAACTACTTAACAATGTTGAATTATGCATACCAGGTGATAGATTCCTTTCGTGCACTGCTGCAAGAAGAATTAGACAAAATAGAATCGTAGACACCAGCAAGGGCAACATTTCTCACGACATTTGCTGCAGTAAGTTGAATTAAAGATTAATTTCTCAACATATAAATATTGTCACTGACAGTCAGTAACAATTCGAAAAACATTCACAAAATGGTTTGTTCTCATAACAGATAAAGGAGGGAGAACATGACAACATGGGGATTGAGCAATACCTCTACGAACCACTCCTTTCTTCTCTTGGAAAGTCGGACAAGATTTTAATACCTATTGTCAGCCAAGAAGCTTTCCACCACACGCTGCTAGTCATGGACAAAGATGCTGGAAATTGGCTTCACTTTAACCCATTCAAGCAAAGAAGGGTTGCACTGGACATCAACTACAAAAAAGCTGAAGCACTGGTATCAAACCTGTTTGAATTTCATAACAGTGGCTATTATTATACTAACTACTTAACTAAATGTAGCAACTAACTGTTGAACTTGTTTAAAATGCAGAAAACACGTGTGGATGCATGGATGTTAATTATGCAAGAAGTGGCTGAAGAACTTCTGAAAACAGGAACAAGAAGAAAACTTAGCAAGATGAGCACTTCAAAAGATTTGAAGTTTGAAGAGGTTGAGCTCACGGAGGACGTCATATCGACAATCAAATGGCTGAAAGATTTCGACAATGACTACCAACTCCATCAGTCCGACATATGCCCACAACAATCAGAGACATCGTAAGTTCATTTCCAATCAAAAATCTTAGTTCAAACTTATAAATTCAAGAAACTAACAAACTGATCTGAATCATTTTCATTTTGGCAGCGTGGATTGTGGTATTTTTGTCATGTACTACATGGAGAAAATTGCAAAAGAAAAGCTGAACAGCAACAGAGTAGGAAAAAGGAGATCCAGAAATTCAAGGCAAGCATCCTCGAGAGGTTCATCAAGCATGAAGAAAGCTGGCCTTCAAAGCAAATAAAAGCCCTTAATGAAATGAAAAAGAGTCAAGAATGAAGACAATAGCAACTGACCAAAAAGACAATAGCTACTGTTATTTCATAGTTTCAAATTCAAGATTCTAGCTACTTCCATTTCAATTTAATGTTGAAATCCTTTACTTTTATATGTATTCAAGTTTATCAAATTTCTTTACCTTATCAAAATTATATGGTCTATATTTGTAAATTGGTTAACAAGTTGACAATAATTAACAGTAACAACCCTGCCACCCTCATAAACTTAAAATACATGAATGTTACTATACGGCAGTAACAATACAAGACTGCCATTCTCACATAGTGATAATAAGAAAAACCAACTTCCACTAGTTAAAAAAGTAAAAAACTCATAAAAGCAACAATGAACTTATGGAAAAATATCAGTTCTAAAAGACAACAAGTGACAGGACCCTCCCCGAGTTCCACCCTTGAACTCAGGGTGATCCTGCGGGAATCCAATGTCAAGGAAAATCCTACCGAAAATTCGGCAGAACCTCCCCTGAAATTGGACTAACCCTGGATTTCCTTTCTTTAGCAACCTGTAAATCACACTTCTAATCCAGCTTCCCTACCACAAACAGGGGTCTCTGACCCACATTCAAAACCAATTACTTAAGTTTCCATTAGGTTATCAGAGCCGCGCTACAAATTTACTAAGGAGATGAAATTTACAAGAGTAACTAGTTCCTACGATTTCACAACTTCCCAAGAGTGCCTCGACGTCTTTGGCTCGACCGTTCTACCGCTACAACCTGGGGGAAAATTAAAATAACAACAAGAATACAGCTAATGAGTTAACTCAGTGAGTGGACATAAATCAAAATGAATATCAATAAACATTTACTTTCAAGTTTCTTAGAATTTCACAAACCTTCCTTGAAATCCCCCAGTTTTAAAATCACTTTCATAAATCCACTGGTGCCTCTATATAAAATAGTATTTTAAAATCCACTTCGAAATTATTTGAAAATCATCAAAACAAATCAAACTGACCATCATGAAATCTGAACTGAAAGTTTATAATCTTTGAAAACTTGCTTACGAAATCAATATAATAATAGAAAAGAACTTTCTGAAAATTCATTTGCTGGAAAAAACTCATAAAACCACCATCTAAGTACCCTGGAAAA